>JAEOAD010000051.1:16187500-16480000 GCA_036365145.1 Orientallactaga sibirica | reverse complement strand
ATAAGTCACCTAGTAAAGGTGGTCTTTACACAAAGGTCAAACAGAACTTTACTGGAAACTTTGGGTGGACTGGAAAGTCTTGGCTTAATATAGTGAGCTGCATAATTTAAAATGTGCTCAGATCTTACTGTATAAGTAGAGCTTCTTGCAAGATCAATGCATGCCCATGATGCTCAAAGAAATAGAGTGAATGGAAGAGAGAAAATGTTAACAAGGGGGCAAAATATTGCTTCTTTATTCGGATGCAACCTCCAAATCAGCTCCTTCTAATTCCCTTCCCTTTCCTTTCAGTTCCCTTTACATTGGCATTTGACTACAGTGGCAGCCACCTGTATTTGACAACAGGGACTGGGTGGAGTTAAGAGGGCAAAGGAGGCTTGGAACTGTGATGTTTCTACCAGGTACCCAGTCCTCAGTGCAAGTTGCCTGACATCTCTCCATTTTAAAGCCATTTTTGGTTCTGATGGTTTCACTGCCACCATCAAGGTCATTTTAACGATCAGTTGTGGTACCATTACAGAGACCTCATAATTTTTAAATAGACCAAAAATTAGGACAACCAAATGGCCTGGCTTTCCTAATAGAATTCTGGTCCATCGTTCAAGTCAAGGCTCTCCTGCAGCCTCAACAATATTTAAATTCAATATATAAAAAAAACAATTAAACAAGGATTTTACTTTAATACATGCTTCAACTATTGAGCTTAGGCAGAGAAGGAAATCTCAAAACGATACTGTAGACAAAATTTAAGTTTTTGTACAGCAAAGATGCCCAAGGCTGGCATGCACGTAAAGACATTGGTGTGGACCCTTGAGACTTGGGGAATTTAAGAGCCTAAGACTATAGCTGCCTATAGATGGCGGTGTGATGGTGTTATTGGCCCCATGTTGCTCTTTTCCATTTAACATAGTAGCATATCCAGGGGCCAAGATATGGAGCTTAGGATGGTAGATATGTATACGATATGCGGGCTGGTGGAAATTCTACCCAAACCTCTGAGAGTTGAGACTTACAAAATGCAACGCAAAGTATCCATGCTGCTCTCTCTTCATCAGCCTCCTACATGGCATTCTTAAAAGGCATCATTGTAGTGATGTCCTAAAAATTTTAGAGCCTTATGGAATATAAACCATAAAAAACAGGGGATGGAGAGATGGCTTAGCAGTTAAGAAGCTTGCCTGCAAGGCCTAAGGACCCAGGTTCGATTCCCCAGTACCCACATAAGCCAGATGCACAAGGTGGCACATGCGATTGGAGTTCATTTGCAGTGGCTAGAGGCCCTGGTGTGTTTATTCTCTCTCTCTTTCCTTCTTTCTCTCTCTCTCTCAAAAAATAAGTAAATAAATTTTTTTTATTTGAATTCTGTCAGATAGTACTAAAATATAGAGAAATGCCAACACCTTAAGGATTTTTTCCAATAAAAAATATCCCTATAAAAGTCATATTTTAGTGCCTTCCAAGATTTAAGACAGGGCTGGACAAGATGGCTCAGAGGGTAAGAACACATCTCACACAAGCATGAGGGCCCAAGGGGGAACTCAGACTTCCTGAGTTCAATTCCCCATCGCACTCATGCTTGTCACTCCACCCTATGGGGACCAGAGACCAGAGAATCACTGGGGATCCTGAAGCCAGCAGCTCCAGGATCAACAAAAGAGTCCATCTCAGAGAAATATGCGGATGAGCAATGGAGGGGGGACACCCATCAGTATCCTCTGGTCTCAGCCTGTGTATGAATGGCGTACACTCTACACTCACACATGTACAACATTCATACTAGACACATACCATACCACACATGTTACATACACAGACATGCAAAAGCATGGTTTAAGGTGACAGGACTTCAGAGAGGAATGTATTGAGAATCACTGATTGGTCATCCAAATCGTAGGTCACTAAAGGGTTCCTTAAAGGGCCAAATAGTATGTAAGGCGTTGTGGCCCATGTAATGAGTCTCTATGGTAAGTATTCACCTTTGCTGTTGGGGCACAAATGTTACCATAGAGAAATACATAAACAATGTGCCTGTGTTCCAATAAAACTTTATTTATAAAGATAAGCAGTGGGCCAGTTTTAACCCATGGTTTGTGAGCCCCTAAGCCAAATCATTATCACATGGCATGTCTTAGGTATGTTTTACTTTGTCTCACAAGCTATGATATACACATATAAGGAAGCAGTTGCCATAATTGACTATGAGTCTAACTTGCAATTATTTCCAAGAACCAATCATTGTAATACAGTAACAGTTTGTTAACTTTTGACATTCCTGAAACAAAAGGCAAGTGCAGCTAGCCTCATTGCTTTAAACCAGGGGCTCAAGTTAAAAAAAATATTTTCTTTATGTATTTATATTTTGAGAGAGAAAGGAGAGTGAGTGAGCCATCCAGTGAGAGAGAGAAAGAGAAAGAGAGGGAGAGATGGGGGAAGAATGATACACCAGGGCCTCCTGCCACTGTCAAAACCTCCAGATGCATGTGCCATTCTATGTACCTGGCTTTATAAGGGTACTGGAGAATTGAACCTGGGTCATCAGACTTTGTAAGCAAGCGCCTTTAGCCACCGAGCCATCTCTCTAGCACTAGGGTTCAACTTTTATATTCAGAAATGCCTCAGAAGTATGCCATCCTAAGTGATATTATTAGGTATTTTCATTTCTATTCAATCTTAAAAAAAAAAAAAGAAATTAAGCAGCATTAACTTGCATATGGGCAGTCTAAGTTCCAAAGTTCTCAAACAAGAACTTAAAATGGACCTGATTCTAGAAGTCAATTGCTTTAATTTGAGCCAGGCTGTGCTCTTAACCTTCTGAGTCAGCTCCTAGCATCTGAGATTTTCATTTATTTATTTATTTATTCACTTACTTATTTATTTATTTTATGAGAGACAGACAGACAGACAGAGAGAATGAGAGAATGGGCACAACAGGGCCTCCAGCCACTGCAAACAAACTCCAGCCATATGCACCACTTTGTACATCTGGCTTACATGAGTCCTGGGGAATGGAACCGTGGTCCTTTGGCTTTGCAGGCAAGTGTTTTAACCGCTAAGCCATCTCTCCAAACTGAGACTTTTTTAAAATTTAAATAAATACAGTGTTTGTCCATTGAGTCCATCCAATATATTAAAACTGTCTTTTACTCTTATCACAATAAGAAAAGAGTACCTGTTAAAACGTTTTAATGTTGCAAGCTGGACTAGTTGCTGAACACCTGGTAAGTTCTTTAACAGACACGCTTTATTTCCTTGAGATAGAGACTCAAGGAGCCAGAAGCTCATGCATGTTCCACAGAGACTCAGCACTTCTCCTGCCCCCTCTGGACTTGGGGTTACAGGCATGCATGGTTTATTTATTTGGGTACCAAGGATCAAACTCATGCTTATATTCAGCACTCTTAGCCACTGAGCCAACTCCCCAACCCCCCATAGACATTTTTTTTAAAGAGCCGTTTAAGTTCATAAGACAATGAAGAGGGTGATACAGAGATTACCCAGGTATCTGAGTGTGTTTAATCAGGTAAGTCTAGTCTATCATGAATGGATTAGTAAAACTGTGGTGCTGTAAACCTGTACTTTGTTTTCATGGAAAACCATCCTATTTGCTTTGGCTCGTGGTAAACTGTTAGGTACTGGCATCCTGGCCTGAATCTGCGGAGTGCTGGGTAGCTTGCAGGCTATGTTACGATGACTCTTCTGCCCAATGGACTTGCTGCCTCCCCCTCTACTCTTAGCTCTCATTTTTCAGTGAGTCAAGTGTCACGAACACCTTTCATCATCTCCCCCCATAAGGTGCTCTTGAACACATGACAATCCTCCTACCTCTGCGTCCCATATGCTGGGATTAAAAGAATGCATCACCATGCCTAGGGGATTTCTGCTTAATTTTACTTTCTCAACTCTGGCTCCGAAAGTTGCTATTGAAATATGATTGCCAATACATGGGATAACAAAAGTGCTGTGCTATGACCTCAGAGGCCCACAATCTTAAAAGATTGTCAACTCAAAAAAAAAAAAAAAAACCTTTGCAAAGCAAAAGTTGTTTTAATAAGTTCAGCATAAATTCATTTGTGAACAAAACTGCTTCAGAATGATTGTGAAACAATTTATAGTCATGATTCCATGTAGGCTAAAAATTTGAATGTTTTTCTGAAGAGCTATTGATGTCTAAATATGAGGGGTGATCCCAGGATACACTAGGGTTGCCAGGTAATCAATAACCCACAAATCATATTGACAATACAAATCTGAAAATGCATGGATCTGCAAACTCATCTAGTGTCCAAGGACTTACCATGTTGATGAATGAAAGCAAACCTGTTTGTTATGATGACGTGAACACTACAGTAGTAGTTTGCAACAAAAAAATAAATACTGCCGGGCATGGTGGCGCACGCCTTTAATCCCAGCACTCGGGAGGCAGAGGTAGGAAGATTGCCATGAGTTCGAGGCCACCCTGAGACCCTGAGACTACATAGTGAATTCCAGGTCAGCCTGGGCCAGAGTGAGACCCTACCTCGAAAAACCAAAAAAAATAAAATAAAATAAATAAATAAATAAATACTACAGGAAAGGTGGTGCATGCGTCTGGAGTTCATTTGCAGTGGCTAGAGACCCTAGCATGCCCATTCTCTCTCTTTCTCTGTCTCAAATAAATAAATATTTTTTTACTTATTAAAAAAACAAAAAAATCCATTCAATTAATGAGAATTTCCTCTTCTTTTTATCATTTATTTTTTATTTATATTATTCTAATTTTACATTCATAATGGTGACTCCATTATCCTCCTCCCTGTCCTCCTTCTTCCAAAGGGACCCTCATCAATGGGGAATGTGGGTCATGCATTGTAGGGGTAGTCAAGAGTTATGGGGGATAGGCCAAGTCTCTATGCATGATGCCCCAACTTGTGTCTCTAACATTCTTTCTGCCCCCTCTTCCGTGAATTTCCCTGAGCCACATTGGGGTCATTTTAGTTCTACTTCAGTGATGAGGTTTTGGGAGCCTCTGTGTCTCTGGATATCTGGCTTAGTGGGAGTTAGATGTTCTCTGTGTTTATCTCCTTCAGCCTTTTTCTGGTGTCGTGATCACCAAGAACACTGTATTCTTGCCCTTCTCCTGCATTACTCTATGGTTTCAGCTGGGGCCCTGGTGAGGTGTGATAGGCTGGTCCTCCCTTCAGGTTCGATTCCTCTTCTTAGAGATAAATGGAGATTATATGCAAATAGCATTTTGCAGGTTAATGTCAGGAATAATGAGTCAGTCTTGTCCACTTTAAGGAACAGATAAATGAAGAGGAGACATTTGACCCTGTGTATAAAATACTCCTGGGACACAAGTCCACTACTGCCATTGCTTCCTCCTAATCCTGTCCATTATCTCTATTTAATTTCTTGCAGTTAATTTATCATAATATATCAACAAATAAAGAATTTCTGAACTTTCTTTTGTTCCACACCTCAAACGTTCTCTTATTTTCACTTAAATGAATGAAAAAGATCAGACTCTAATATGCACATCAGCTATGTAGCCAACGCATGCTAATGGACTTGGGGATATTCAGAGACTTACTACATATTTTAAAACATGAAGAAATAATTAGAATGTTGTACTTTAAGCTACAACTCATCAATCCCACTATTATGATCTAAAGACAAATGAAAACGTCATGTTTGCTTACCAAAGTCAATTAAATTGCACATAATGGAACTTAGCATCACTGGCTTGAAAATGGGAAGCTTAAAGCCATAGAGAACAAAATATTCCAAGATTATGTTATAATACTAAAAAAAATAGGGGCAATTCTCTTTATGTTATTCTTGAAGGTTTGGATGCAAATTCTATAGTGATTCACTAAGAAATATGGTTGGTGGCTGGATATAAATCTAGAAATTTCACTAAGGCCTAGAGCCGTTCAAGGCCTCAGCTACCTTAGTTTTGGGAGATGAACCTTTTTTTGGTAAATGAAAAGTTAGTTTTCTGTTTTGTTTTGTTTTGTTTTTCCTTCATTACAATGCTTCATGATGGATATTTAATTTAATTTTTAATTGGCACGGTAAATGTGGATGTCTGGGACTACATGATTGAATCATAAGGCTGATCAACACATGCAAGAAATGAGTAGTGGGTGAACATCAAGAAACACCACCTAATCAGACACACTAATCAGGTATGCAAATGAACCCATTAGAGGGTTGCTTTATGACCTCTGAATGTTCCTGAACTCCGTCTTAGAGGAAAGTTCAGCCATAAGAAGCAGGAGGAGAAAGGCAGGACCGAGGGTCGGGTGGAGAGCCCAGGGCTCTAACGAGGAGGAGTGTCTTATTTGACCAGTGCGTGGAAAAAGGCCATTGTTCAGTCCCCTGCTTTTTAAATGTAGGTCATGACCCCTCATTGGGTTGAAACTGAATTTTGGCCTTAGCAAAAGAGAGAGAGAAAAAAAAATTGTCAACAGCAAAAGGTCTGTGAATGCACAATAACCAAAAATGAACCCCAAATCAGATGCAGAATGAATGTTTCTGTCAGGACTGGCTTGTGCTACATCAAACAACTTCACCATAGCCTTGGTTCTGGATGTGCAACACACATAGTTGATAGTGAGTGGTGCCATCACACATGCCAACAGGTGCTGCCCAAAAAACTCAGCGCAGGTTTGAGACTATATAGGATGTTATGGAATGCAATGCTTTTTTTTAAACTTTAAATATGAAGTTTTCTTATAGAAACACATTAGTTTAATTATCAAGAATAAAGATTTTCAATATTTTCTTACCATCACTCCTCAATATATAAGTATCAAATTAGGCTGGACTATATTATGTTGGCACATTTGGAATTTGTTTTTGTTTTGTTTTTTTCATTTTTCAAGGTAGGATCTCACTCTAGTTCAGGCTGAACTGGAATTCACTATATAATCTCAGGGTGGCCTCGAACTCATGGCGATCCTCCTACCTTTGCCTCCCAAATGCTGGGATTAAAGGCATGCGCCGCCATGCTCGGCTGGTTTTTTTTTTTTTTTTTTTTTTGAGGGAGGGTCTTACTCTGGCCCAGGCTGCCCTAGGATTCACTATGTAGTCTCAGGATGGCCTTAAACTCACAGTGATCCTCCTGCCTTGGCCTCTTGTGTGCTGGGATTAAAGGTGTGTGCCAGCAAGTCTGATTTGATATTTGGGTTTTAATACTGCTGTTTGAATTGATGACTTGAGTTTTTAAATATTCTATCTACTATCTATCCATCTATCTATCTATCTATCCATCTATCTATCTATCTATCTATTATCTATCTATCTATCTATCTATCATCTGTCTGCCTGTCTATCTATGTATCTATGTATCTATCTTTGTATCCATCTATGTACTTATCTATGTATCTATCTATCATCTATTTGAGAGAGAGAGAGAGAAAGACAGAGAGAGACACACAGAGAGAGAGAGAGAGAGAGAGAGACAGAGAATAGGTGTGCCAGGGCCTCCAGCCACTGCAAATGAACTCTAGATGCACGTGCCATCTTGTGCATCTGGCTTATGTGAGTCCTGAGGAATCAAACCTGGGTCCTTAGGCTTTGCAGGCAAGCGCCTTAACTACTAAACCATCTCTCCAGCCCTGACTTTACTTTTTTCTTTTTTTTTGGTTTTTCGAGGTAGGGTCTCGCTCTAGCCCAGGCTGACCTGGAATTCCCTATGTAGTCTCAGGGTGGCCTCGAACTCTCGGCGATCCTCCTACCTCTGCCTCCCGAGTGCTGGGATTAAAAGGCGTGCGCCACCACGCCCAGCCCTGACTTGACTTTTATAAAAGAAAACTCATTCAATAAATTTTGGCTTGGGATTAGAACAACTTCTACTGACTTCTGAATAGCCCTAAACATACTTCTTCTGCTTTGTACAATGTGCATATGTGAAGAGGCTTTCTCAGCATTAACAATTATAAAAACAAAACATCAATCAATTCTGAAAAATATCAAAGATGCTCAACATCTTGCAGCATCAAATCAATTAAGATTTCTTTCATTTTTGTTAAATATTTTATTTATGAGAGAGTGAAAGAGAGAGAGAGAGAGAGAATATGAAGGTGAAGGCCTTCTGCCAACACAAACAAACTCCAGATGCATGTACCACTTTGTGCATCTGGCTTTCTGTGAGTACTGGATAATCAAACCCAGGCCAGTGGGCTTTGCAAGCAAGTGCCTTTAACCACTGAGCCATCTCCCCAGACCCAAAACTTATTTCTTTAGATAAAACAATAAATAAGCACATCCATCACATTAGTATACAAACTTACTTTTGTCTTTAATAAATGTAAAATTAAATGCATGTCAAAATTGTTTTAAATATTTTTATGGTTTAGGATGAGTAAATATTTGATTTGTGTACCTATTTCCTATATCTTTATACTTGTGGGTCCTAAAACTTTCTTGTGTAAATAGGGGTTGTAAGTGGACAAAACTTACGAAGTTTTGACTTACACTACCCAGCATTCATTCCCTCTTCTCTGCTGACAATTTCCCCACCCTCCCCAGTTTTATCTCAAGGACTTACTCTTTCACACTTGTGCTTCATAAGCTTCATTTCTGGCAGAAGGGCACATGACTCAGGCCCAGCTAATCATGGTAGAACATGCTGTGTGGTTCAAAGTGGTAGTATGGTCAAGACAAGGGCATGGGTTATGGTAAGACTTGTGTTGGCAGCCTCAGGGAAAAGCAACTCTCATCTCTCATTTTGCAGGATTTGAAAAAAAAAACAAGAAATAAAAACTATTAGAATATAAGCCTGGAACTACTACAGTCTGTACCAGGACATGGATAATACTAACTTAGACAGCTGGCAAATAAAATCAGGAATTACTATTATCATTATTATTATTTTGATTAAGCCCATTGGAACTGGGTTTTTGCTTTTCCTTGGTTCTTTTCCCTGTACATTCATTTTTCAGTTCCGTTATTGAGCTACGTTACCTTCCCAGGAAAGGAGAAGCTGTAAAATCGAATTCAAAGGTAGTGGGGCAATCATAACAGACACAGTGGCGTTTGCCTCATGAACCAGCTGGGTATATACAGATCTGCCATGGTACTGGGGATGGCGTTTTGTCTTTGATGCCCACTGCAGAAAGAATTTTAGGGGGCTGGGATGATGGCTCAGTAGGTAAAGTGCTGTCCATACAAGGGTGAAGACCTGAGCTCATATCCCCCAAACCAACATAAAGCTAGGTATGGTAGCACACGTCTGTAATCCCAGCGCTCCTATGGTGAGATGAGAGGAGAAACCCTGGAAACTGCCGGGTCAGCTAGGGTGTGTGTGTGTGTGTGTGTGTGTGTGTGTGTGTGTGTGTGCAGTAGACAACAACAAAGAGACCCTATCTCAAAAAAAAGATGGAAAGTGAGAAATAACATTCCAAGTTGTCCTCTGACTTCCACGTGTGTGCTATGACACACGCATACTCACACTCACATGCACAAATGTGCTCACACACAAAGTCAAAAAAAAAAAAAAAAAAGGAAGGGGCTGGAGAGATGGCTTAGCAGTTAAGGCGTTTGCCTGCAAAGCCAATGGATCCTGGTTCAATTCTCCAGGACCCACATTAGCCAGATGCACAAGGCGGTGTATGCATCTGGAGTTTGTTTGCAGTGGCTGGAGGTCCTGGCATGCCCTCTCTCTTTCTCTCTCTTAAAAAAATAAATAAATAAATTATATATAATGTATATTTTACAAAAAAGGAACTCCAGACTCCACAGATACTTTATAGCCTCTTCCATCACTGGCCTCCATTCCCATATACAGTCTGGGCTCTGCTCCCAATGCAGTGACTCCGGAGTCAAAGACCCTTCCTTTCTCTGCCTAGGCTGTTTATGGGTTTCCCATGAGAAGCACAGCCACCCTCGGTCAGATGGCATTATCTGCTCTGTCCTCTGGCAGCTCCCAGACTACACTGATGACAGCACGCACCATTCACTCATAGTTTCCCTGCTTCTGTTTTTCTTTTCTCTTCAGAATGGAGTTTCTCGAGTCCTTATCAATTTTTCCTGCCTACTATCCCTTTCTCAGATGACCCTGTGAACAACCCCAACTCCCCACACCCTGCCCCACATTCCAGGTCGTAGGATCTGAGTTGGGGTTGGGATGAAAGGATCTCTTTCTTGGTCCAGGTCTTTGCACTAGTTGGATAACAAGTCTCTAAAGAAAGATAACACAGGGCTGGAGAGATGGCTTAGCAGTTAAGGTGCTTGCCTGTAAAGCCAAAGAACCTTGGTTCAATTCCCCAGGACCCACGTAAGCCAGATGTACAAAGTGGCACATGCATCTGGAGTTTGTTTGCAGTGGCAGGAAGCCCTGGAGTGCCCACATTCTCACTCTCTCTTTCTCTCTCTCTATCTCAACTAAATAAATAAAAATAAAATATTTTATATATAAAAAAAGAAAGATAACACAGACTGTGTTGTAAAGGGGCAAACCATCAAGGTAATTTTCACTTGAAGGTTTGGATAAGAGGGCCAGCAAATGAAACAGCTGGCTAGCCATATCTCATCCAGGCATATAAGATAAAAACAAAAAAAAAAACCAAAACAACAACAAAAAAAAAAAAACGAACACATTGGGCAGGATTCAAATATTAGCAGGTAGCCTAAGAAGGTTTGGATATTGGTGAGTTGGTGACCCAGCTGTTTTAACACCCGTTTTAAGATTTTGAGTTCACTTTGACATTTTCTCAAGTACAATCTCCCTAGGGTTATATATAAGAGAGCCGTGCCTACATTTTACCTTACTTTTATCTCTACCAGATCCAAAGATTTAAAAAAAAAAAAAAAAAAAAAACTGGAAGAGGGGCATTCTGTGTTTAATATTTGGAAACACGCTGAACTCATAACATTAGTGTTGCCAATTTAACGTCTTTCCTGTCATTTAAAGATGACTTCTAGTCTGTTGAGACGTCTTTGGGGTTCTCCTGGATGGCACGTAAACCATGCTGAAAACTGCAGTCTTGATTGTTTGAGACAGAAACTTTCATTTGTAGGAACGTTTGCACTCATCTTTTCTTCCCCACCCCCTGCAGAGTTATTGAATTACTTTATGGCCTTCTATGAAGAGGGGGGACTCTTATCTTTGCAGAGAGGTTGATGTCAAATGCAAAGTTCAGAGCGCCTGGCTTTGCTTATGCTGCAATCTGGAACATAAACCAAGCCACTACAGGAAGAGTTGACATTTAGTCTATGAAATCATATATCTAAACATTGTCTGATTAAAAATTAGGTGTGTAATTGTATTGGAAAGAAGCTAACTTTGAGCAATATTTCCTTGAGTCATGCACTGGTTCATATATAAATACATATTGTTTAATCATGATCTACGTATGGAAAGTAAAAATGACCTGCAAAATAGTTTATGAAAGAATATGAAATACTGGACCACTGAATGTCAGCAGAAATGAACAGAAAAAGAACAGAGAAAGAGAGAAATTAACTATTCATGGAGCTGAAATAGAAACTTGGGTCCACATACGTTATTTCCCTGAAAAATTAATGGGAATTTAATATAACATTTTTTTACATATAAAACTGAATCTAAATTGCCATGTTGGCTAACCTCCCCAACCACCATAGCATCTTTTTCATAATGAAGACAACAACAACAAGAAAATCTAACAAGATATGCCAAATATTTTGTGAGAGAAAAGAAATTCTGATGCATTATCTTCCTTCAGGGCTACTAGTTCTAAGTTTCAAGTGCCACGATAAAGTCAAATTAGCCAAACGAGCGGGATTAAATTTTCCACCGTGCTCTCCAAATGTCACCAAAGGCACAATTTAACTATGGTCTGTTTTGAACTCCTTTCTATTTCAATTCATTAGCTTGAAAATTAAATTGTAGAAATCAAATGCTTACTGGCATGCTCCATCTGGAAGTGAAACGACAAATGCATGGTTAACACAGTCTTCTGGGCACACAAGTCTCTTTTAATATGATATCCAGCAATGTAGTTAACTGCCTCCCAGAAATTTCGAATTAGCAGTGCAAAGGTTAGATAAAGTGAAAGGTCATCCCCCTCCAGGCAAGAGGGGGGCCCACTCCCTACCAAGCTTCTAGCAGACCTGCTTCCCTAGGGCATGTCATAAAAGTAATTTACTGACAACTCACCTCACCAGGGGTCACTGGGAGCTTCTCGGTTTTTCTGGAATTCACTTTTAAGAAGCATGATTAAGTGGGGACAACTACTGGCCCCAAAGTATTTCTGCTAAGAACAAATGTCTGTCAGAATTAAATTCTTGGTGTGTGGTGATTCTAGACTTAAAAAGATGTGTGCCCTGATGAAAAGCACGTATATTCTATTCACCAAATTAAATTTTAGGATGAATATTGGTTGATTTATTGAGTTTTTAAAAAATACCCCAGAAACCTCAATAGACAACATAGTCTAATAAAAAAAAGAGAGAGAATGCATTTACTAAGTTGATTATGCCCTAGTTTTTTTTTCCCCTCTCGCACTGGGAAAAATGCATTCACATTATTTCAAAGGAAAATGAAGATGCCATTTAAACCAAGCCAAGAAAGCTGACTTTAAAAAAATATTTGCAAGAAAAGCTGTTTTGTGACAAAACTACTTTCCTGCCTTGAGTTTTTTTTTTTCCAAAACTAATTTTGACATGAAATATTTGGTTTAATATTAGGCAGAGATGGCTTTTGCACATTCAAAAACTTGTGAAAAGTCAAACTGTGTGCACTGGATAAAATTAAAACAGATTATTTGTCACTGTGTGTGGGATTTAGTGATAATCTATACAGGGCATGGAGATGAAGTGGGTACTCAATTGCACAGCACACATCTCTGTAATAACAGGGGATGAGGCATACAATTTCAAGGAACACCCACAATGAAAATTATTCTTTCCAAACAGAGAATTGTTTTGGAATAAGTTAGGTTAATTGGCACCAAGGGAATTCTCTCAAAGAAACATAGAACACAAAAATCCTTATATGTGCAAGAGAAACAATCAAGCATAACCCTTTTCCCCATTGAAGTTTTCACATCTAATTGACTCTGTCCACAACTAAATTAACTTCTGGGCAGGTAGGAAAGGAGACAGATCTCTGCTAGTTTAAAAAGAGCCATGGAAGACTGATCTGCTAGACAAGGGCATGTATTCAAGTGGCAGCAGTATTCAAGTGGATTATGAGGACACCAGAAGTAGGTTCAGTATTTAAACATCAGAAATTCCTTACTATACCTTTTCTACATCTTCCTCATTTGGTATCTATATTTTTATTTGAGAGAGAATGAGAGATAGAGAGAGAGAGAGAGAGAGAATGGGTGTGCCAGGGCCTCCAGCAGCTACAAACGAACTCCAGACACATGTGCTACCTTGTGCATCTGGCTTACATGGGTCCTGGGGAATCTAACCTGGGTCCTTTGGCTTTGCAGGCAAGTGAGCACTTTCATCGCTAAGCCATCTCTCCAGTCCTGGTATCTATATTTTTATATTCTATTATTATTATTTTACTTTTCTATGACTTCAGTATATCTGAATTTTGACCTTTCTATGCTAAATCTGAGTATAATTTTCCTTTTATAGAGTAATCATCTGACCTCTTTTCCCTCTTACACATGTATATATCACTCAAACAGTCTTTGGTTGTGGTTAGCATTTTCATGAATTAGCATTTACAACTGGCCTAGAGTGAGCTCCCTTCTTTACCACAACTGATATTTCTCTGTAATTTACAATGTTTCCCTGGATCCCATTAACTATTCTTGGTTCCTAATGTACTGCGTTTTGAATTTTTTTTTCTTTAAAAGTATCAGCAAGGAAGTATAAATTCAGTAAATACCATATGCAAAAAATGCTTAACAGGGAGAATTTCTAAGTATTCCTCCAAGTATTGATTGACCCATTGAAAGGAAAAACTGACAAGAACCTTAGATGTTACTGATCTTATTTTGCCCATGAATAATTGAGGCTGGAGTTAGCTAGCTGGCTCTGGGCACATGGGCTGCCCCTTCTCAGCAGAGCTGGTAAGTAGGAGGAAATTGGTATTTGACCCTATAACCTGCTTCCCCCTTGTCTTTCCCCAGTCTAGTCTGAGTGTGGAACTTGTTTAAAAAAGAAGTTCAGGGGCTGGAGGCGTTTGCCTGCGAAGCCTAAGGACCCAGGTTTGATTCTCCAGTGCCCACGTAAGCCAGATGCACAAGGGGGCGCATGTGTCTGGAGTTCATTTTCAGTGGCTGGAGGCCCTGGCGTGCCTATTCTCTCTATCTGCCTCTCTCTCTCTCTTTCTCAAAAGGGATAAATGAAATTTTAAAAATTACATTTATATATAAAAAAGTTCAGCTCATATCATGTCACTCTTCTGTCCCAAAACCCTCCCGCCCCCCCCCCCCCAACCCTCGTTTCACTCTAAGTAAAAGCCAGTGACCTTGGCACAACCTGATGTGGGTTCTCACCCCACTAACCCACAACTGCTCCTCCTCTGCTCCTCCTCTCCTCTGCCTCCACCCTGATGCAAACTGTCCCCTCCCCCAGCACACAGGCAATGCCCAATGTGTGGCTGCACCCTCAAATCCAGGTTTACAGATCACTGTGTTGCCATCACGAACATTCCAGACATGACCTGGCTGTTAGCCAAAACTGGAACACTCAGACACGCTGAGCTTCTGCGACTTTGAAGAGTTGACTTAGAGCAATGGTGGCACAATTATCTGTCGCTGTGTGAGGCGCCTAGTGGGCTCTGGCTTGGGGAAAGTTGCCTGGGTTTCTAGATCATTACAAAAGTCTCAGAAAAAAAAAAAGTCAGAAGAGAGTAAAGTCAATCTCATATTCCCTGATCCAGGGCAAACAAGGAGTCACCCCTAGTACCTGACTCACACCGGCCACATTTCTTGACTGCAATTCCCTTGTAATTATCTTGTCTGGAATTCTGTTTCTTTTTCTTTTTTTTTTTTTTTTTTTTTTTTTTTTTTTGCTTTTCCGAGGTAGGGTCTCACTCTAGTTCAGGCTGACCTGTAATTCACCGTGTATTCTCAGGGTAGCCTCGAACTCTCGGCAATCCTCTTACCTCTGCCTCCCGAGTGCTGGGATTAAAGGCGTGCGCCACCACGCCCGGCTTGGAATTCTGTTTTACAGACTTTCGCACAGAGGAATTATCTACGATATCACTGTGTCTGAACTTCAAGATGAGGACACAGAGTTCCCAAAAGGTTGTATCCCATGTCACACAACCACTTGGTGGCAACACTAATGCCCTGGTTTTAGCAGTGAGCCACGGCTACTGGAGGGTGCTATCACTTAGTGAGCTGTACTCATACATGCCCAGCTTAGCAGAGACGGTAGTGCAATGTGGTAACTTAGAGATCAGAGACACCATCTAGTGATACTGCCTACCTGAAGCTGTATTTAGTAGAAATTCTTTTCTTTTCTTTTCTTTTGCAATTTTATTTGAGAAAGAGAGTATGGGCATGCCAGGGCCTCTTGCCACTGCAAACAAACTCCAGATACCTTTGCCACTTTGTGTGTCTGTCTTCATGTGGGTGTTGCGAACTGAACAGAGACTGGCCGACTTTGCAAGCAAGCAAGCACCTTTAAGTGCTGAGTCATCTCTCCAGTACCTAACCAGAAACTCTAATAATTCATTCTTGGCTCAGGAAGAAACTCATTTAGTCACATCCACGAGATGGTTTTGCTACCTGCCTGTTAGTTTGCCCAGAAGTTTTATATATAAACATCTAATCAAAGTCAAGTTATCTTCAGATAAAAAAGACACACCTCTTTGGACAAGAACACAGTATCTGTGGGTTGCAAGGAAGGAATTATGCCAACCATTAGTAAAGTCTTTGGTGGGACTAGCCACACCACCGCTAGTCACAGAAGCCCCAGGGTGATGGGTGTAAATACATTATTAACTTCCAGTGGTGAGCTGACCTTCTAAGTCCCTAGAGATGTAAACAGAAGCTATAATAGTGACACAGGGAAAAACCACAGACTGGAGACGAAAAGGAGCTACATGGCTTTTCCAGCCTTGGGTCACAGGCTGAATCCAGTCCTGGATAGTCACTGATGTCTTATGACAGATGTTTGGTGACCTGGGTGTACATGGGGGGGGCGGGGAGTGGGCAAGTAGTGGGCTCAAGTTTTGTCTCACTTTCCCACAACAGGTGTGTTCACATCCATCCACAAAAGATGTTTGCCTCATGCCCAAATCTTTCTCAAGGAAGTGCAGCATTCAGTGAGAATTAAGTTTTGCTACCTTTTATCCTCCTAAGAGGAGCGTTTGCTCAATTCCCCCCCCCACCAACCTCAAGCATCTTGCATTCACACTGTGTATACAACATTTTTTTTTTTTTTAAAGAAATTCTGAGCAGTTTCAAACTGCTGGCTCAGGGCTGTTGTGCAACAGATGTGTTTCCCTATCTGGAAATAGCCCAAGGACAGATGTCTCTGATTTAAGTTTTGTGATCCTGTTTGGATCAAAGGTGCTTTAGGCTAAGAGGGTGGTTTAGAAACAGCTTATTAGAATTAAAAAAGCAAAAGTAAATAATTTAGCTAGTCTTAAAGAGAAAGGCAGAATATTCCACAGTTGAATATTTGAGTTCTGTAGCCATAAAAAAAATCATTTTCTGTGAGGTTTCATTTCTGTTGGCTTCGGTTTTCTTAATTCAGTCCTATGATCAGATTAAGTAATTTCATCTGCTAGCAGTACAGAAATTAGTTCAACTCAATTTCTAACATGTCCCCCCACCTTTTTTCTGTCTTGCTGTAGTGTATACAGAGATGTACTTAGTCTGCATTTTACCTTGAAGTATTTGTAACCGATATTCCTGTGACCTGAAGTTTAGTTCAGTACACCATTTAAATTGAGCGAGTGAACCAGACTTCAGCTAACTTGCGTATGGCATGGCCAGGTAGAGTACAATGGAAACTTGTCTGAGGAAAGGAATTAACTGTTAACTCATTTTTGGTGGTGATTACTGGGCACCACGGTAACCATATGCATTGTCACTTGTGGTACCACAAAGTCACATAAGGATTAAAAATGGCAAGATGTAGAAGTTTCTCAAGCTTTCTACATGATTCTCAATACACAATGGTTTTGATGCACAGACACCTGATATTTTTCAAAATAGCAAAGATTTTAATTTCTAGCCAATGACTCAGTTTTTAAATATTTTATTTGAGAGAGAGAGAGAGAGAGAGAGAGAGAGAGAGAATGGGGGTGCCAGAGACTCCAGCCACTGCAAATGAACTCTAGATGCATGCACCCCTACCTTGTGCATCTGGCTTACATGGGTCCTGGAGAATCAAACCAGTATCCTTTGGCTTTGCAGGCAAATGCCTTAACCATTAAGCCATCTCTCCAGCCCATGACCCAGTTTTGTTTTTTTTTAAAACATTTTTATTTTTTTATTAATTTGAGAGAGAGAGAGATACAGAAATAGGCAGGTAGAGAGAGAGAGAGAATGGGCACACCAGGGCCTCTAGCCACTGCAAACGAACTCCAGATGCATGTGTCCCCTTATGCATCTGGCTTACGTGGGTCCTGGAGAATCAAGCCTCGAACTGGGATCCTTAGGCTTTGCAGGCAAGCGTTTAACCACTAAGCCATCTCTCCAGCCACATGACCCAGTTTTTTAAAAAACACCTTAGGATCTTCAGTCCTGACTATTTTGATGATAGTTTGATAGCAATAACTAAATATCCAATTGAAGAAGATTACTGAAAAACTATTTTGTGTATTTACTGTGTATAACAAAACATTGGTAGAATATCTATATAGTGTATAAATGAACTGTAAATGTAAATATAAGGCTTGAAAGACTTAAAAACCACATGCTGGGCTGGAGAGATGGCTTAGCGGTTAAGGAACTTGACAGTGAATCCTAAGGACCCAGGTTCACTCCCCAGAACCCTCATAAGACAGATGCACAAAGTGACGCATGAGCACAAGATCACACATGCACACAAGGTGGCACATGCATCTGGAGTTCCACTGCAGTGGCTAGAGGCCCTGTCGAGCCAATTCTCCCTCTTTCTCTTGCTCTCTCATAAATAAAATAAGCAAAAACTAAACAAAACAACAACCAAAAACATGCTATAGAAACAAGCTATGAAGAAGGTCATAGGATGGAAGAAAAAAACCCAAGGATGTTGGGGGTGCTCTACAACAGAATGGCTCAATGTGACAGGAAAAGGGTCTTTTGTCCCCTATGTTTAGGAGGGAGGTAGCTGAGGGGACTCAGCTACCTGAAAAATCTATGTATTCTTATACTAGATGTTCAGTACATTTCACTACATCTACCATATTCACTCGTTTTTTTAAAAAAAAAAGTTTATTTTTATTTATTTGAGACCAACAGATAGAGAAAGAGGCATAGAGAGAGAGAATGGGTGCACCAGAGCCTCCAGCCACTGCAAACGAACTCCAGATGCATGCACCACCTTATGCATCTGGCTTACATGGGTCCTGGGGAATGGAGCCTTGAACTGGGATCCTTAGGCTTCACAGGCAAGGGCTTAACTGCTAAGCCATCTCTCCAGCCCGCCCTCCCATAGTCACTCTTAACTTTTAGCTTAGAACCTTCTCCTCTTAAAGGTTCTATTATGTTCTATTGTTCTGCTTAAAAAAACAAGTTGTTGAAAATTCACAAACGCTGCCGTAACTGTTACGAACACGACTTCTTCCTTAACAAGTATGGCATGTCACAGGCGAGTCAGTGTTTCTGGACAGTTGGGGCATTTCACATGCCTTGTGTTTAACCAAGAAATTCTAACTGAATGTAGCCAAGGAAGGTATAAGAAATGGAACCACTTACTGACATTGTGATATCCCTTGAAATTAAAATAAAAATAAATTTATTTTTTATTTTAAAAAAACCTCATTGAGCAATATCCTCACTGTAACATGACATTACATACTAATTTTATAGCAAGTTTACTCAATTGCCTCCCTTTCCAGCTTCTGACATTCTAAACCTGGGCTTTGAGCAATGGCTGCTCACGAGGAAAAAAAAAAAAAAAGCGCCTTCTTAGCTTTCAGTCCTAGTATATTTCCTTTGCAAATCCTATAACTTATTAACTCTATGGTAGATTGATACAAACCATGTTCCAAAATAAACACACACACACAAAACCTATTACATTACTGTAATTTCCAGGTTGAGAAAAACTCCTATGAAAGCGAGCAAGCAAATGCTGATGAAAAGCTAGGCTCGAGTCAGCTGTGCGGTATTTGATCATGAAGCAGGCGCTCTGAGGAAGTCCAGGGCCCAGGGCTTGCGTCACGGGGTAGGTAGCTCTACCATCACAGAATGCCAAAAGGAGATATCATAAAAATGAAAAGATCTTAAACATGCCAAAAAAGAAAACACAAGAGAGAGAATGAAAAGTTCGGAGGTGTGGCTGCTAGTCAGTTGCCTGTACTCTCGTAAATAACTTCCCACCCATGATCATGCAGGCAATTCCAACTGAACTCAGTAGGTTAAAAAATAAACAAACAGACAAGCAAAGAACAAAAACCTAAATGCCAAAACAAAGGCATGCAAGCAGGATGGGTACTCATTGGCAGATGAAGGGTCTTAGTGGTCAGGGAAGAAGAATAAGAGAGGGTAAATGGGAGGGATAAACTCAAACTACATTATATGCATATGTGAAAAAGTCAAAAATAAAAATTAAACCAGGCATGGTGGTGCACACCTTTATTCCCGGCACTCGGGAGGCAGAGGTAGGAGGATCACTGTGAATTTGAGCCAAACTAAGACTACATAGTGAATTCCAGGTCAGCCTGAGCTAGAGTGAGACCCTATCTCAAAAAACCAAAACATTAAAATATGATAGTGTTGCCGGGTTTGGTATCACACACCTTTAATCCCAGCACTTGGGAGGCAGAGGTGGGAGTCACCATGAATTCAAGGCCAGCCTGAGACTACAGAGTGAGATCCAGGTCAGCCTGGGCTTGAGGGAGGCCCTACCTCAAAAAAAAAAAAAAAAAAAAAAAAAAAAGCAAGAAAGAAAACAAATATGAAAGTATTACTTTTTCTTCAGGATATATGCTAGGTTTAAGTTTATCTTTTTGAGGTAAAGAAAACTCAGATGCATCCATATAATTTTGTTTCTATGAGACTGTCATATAATCGGTGTGTGTGTGTGTGTGTGTGTGTGCAAGTTATGTCTCAATATTTTTGAAAAGTAAATTGTTTTCATGTCTCACTTCTGCTACAACACCTCTCACTCAAGCAAAGGCACACCAATATTTCACAGGCCACCACAAGACTGCAGTTCTGCAATCCAATGACAGCAAAATGTGAAAGGTCTGATCTCGGTTTAGAAGATTCAGAAAAATACAGGACATCCCTCCAGTGGCTTGAGGGGGGAGCACTTGAATTTCAGCAAACCCGGTGTGTGATTTACAAGCATGTGAATCCAGAGGTTGCCCAGGCCGGCTCACCCCTACAGAGCCTGCTCTCCTCCACATGTTCTTGGGACTGCCAGCCCCTGCGACAGGCTCTCTCAAGAGCCCACCTCAATGGATTCAGTCACCCGGACAATCGGCAGCTTTCAGCCTTATGTCCTCTCCTCCCCCCCCACAAAAGGTTTGCTTCAAAAGCATCGTTTGAAGTGAGGATCCGAGTGGACAGACAGGGACAGGGGTCCAGTGACACTTGCTCCAATGACAGACAAGTCTTTTAGCTTTGTGTGATGCACGCCGCAAGCCTGGGGCTGAGGGTGCGACCCTCTCCGTCCTCTGACCACTTCTGAGAAACAAGTGGCAGAGGGTGATGCTTGCTAGCTTCCTGCAGGAGCTATTCTGTGGGGTCAGGTACAGCCTGGTCCTTCCTTCAGCATGGCGAAGGCAAATTTCTGGCTCTTCAGTAGTGTGGGATGCTTGGGTGAGATTATACTAGAGAACCTTCCAGTGTCCAGGTCATTTGTACAAAGATTAACAGGTAAAATAGCAAACTATGTGGGTATGAACAGCAACAAATTTGCCAGGTAACTGGGTACCAGTTTCCCAAATAAATGAAGTGAAAATGGGAAACACTGGGGCTGGAGAGATGGCTGAGTGAGCAAAGGGCGTGCTTTGCAAGCACGAAGACCTGCGTTTGGTTCCCCAGCACCCATGTAGAAGATGCACATAGGGGTACACACCTGTAACCCCAGCACCCGGAGGATCCCTATGGCTTGCTGGCTAGGTCGTCTAGCTGAATTGGAGAGATGGCTTAGCAGCTAAGGCACTTGCCTACAAAGCCTAATGACCCTGCTTCAGTTCCCCAGTACCCACATTAAGCCAGATTCAAAGTGATCCATGCATATGGACCTCATTTGCAAATAAATAAATAAAAATCTTTTTCAAAGAGATAAGGTGACAAGTAAGACACTTGATGCTGACCTCTGGCCTCCACATGCACATGCACACACCTGCACACACACACACACACACACACACACACGCATGCACGCACCTGCACATGTGTGACCCTGCGTATATGAAAACAGGCATATGCATACATGTGTATACCACACACACTCATATAACAAAAACAAAAAAAAAAAAAAAAACAGGAGAAATTGAATGGGTAAAAACATTTTCCCAGTTAGAATTAACTATTAAAATACTATTTTCAAAACTTCAAGTGCCTTTATGCTATCACAGTTACTTCCTCACTCACATTGCACAAGTAATATGCAATTTGAATGAATAACAAAGACACAGGGCAAAGGAGAGTTGGGGTTCAGCCATTTGTTCTCAATGGTCACATGGAGATGGAACCTGCATGTAGACCAGGCAGAGAGAATAAGTCTCTCATTCCTGTGAAACTGACCAAAAAAGTGTGGTGCAGTCTAGATAGGAGATTTCCTAAGGGGCTAACATGTTAAATTACCTAGGCAGGCATTCTGCCTGGAGTCCAGCCCCTGATATTCTGATGAAATTGAACTTGGGGGTGGGGGATTGAAAGCTCCTGGGATGATTCTGTGAGCAGCCATTCTTGAAAACTACTGGTCTGTCACCCCTGAGACTTCACACCGATGAGCCCGGTTTAGTACTTGCAAAGCTGATTCACACCAGACAGAAGGTCAACACAAGGATTTCATAAATCAAGTATGGACAGAGTTTTCTCCTGGAGGCAGACGACGTAATTTTTGCATTTTCTCTGAGATTAAGCAGTAACAGCAATGCCTCCATATGAACACGTGCACGTGCACGCGCACGCACACCCATGCACACACACACACACACACACACACACACACAATATTAAGACTTTAATGCCTGCTCTTCAGCTTGACACTTGGACCATTTATGGTGTCGGTTTTAGTAGTGAATGTATATCACATACTTTCTACCTTCTTTTTGTTTTTTATTCATGTGTACGTGGGGTATGTGTATGTTCTTATGTGATCACGTGTGTGTATGTGCATGCGTGTGTGTCTAAGCACATGTGGAAATCAGAAATGGACATCAAGTATGATGCCCAGTTTTGATGCGGGTTCTGGGAATCTGAGCTCAGGCCCTCATGGTCATGTGCAAGTGCTTTACCCACTGAGCCATCGTCCCAGCCCTTGTTATTACATATGTACAATATGTTTCTGAATGACTGTTTAATTGCAACTCCGTCATTTATTTGCCATAGCAAAGAGCACATGCCTTAGCATGTGCTTTGAATGTTTACAGATAACTGTTGCCATGCAAACTGGACATAGTTAAGCCTCCAGGAGACTATGATCATATATATATATGTATATATATATACACACACACATTGCAACATATTCTTTTGTGTGGTCGTTTAGCTCTAGCTGCCTCCCGTTTTTGCCTTGGTTTCTGACTGAAAGTCTAGACTTGGTGAAGGCAGGACTGGCGAGGGGCATCCATTTTCATCTAACCCTCAGACACAAGGGAGGTTCCTGTCTACCTGTTGAGCTGCTTGAAGCGTGCTAGGATAACATCCACTGGGTGCTGAGTGGCTTAGATGATTTATTTTACCTTTCCCAATTTTTATTCTGAAAGCTGTTTAAATACAGCACCTTTTACCTAAATTCATTGACTTTTCCTTTTTTTTCCCCCAGTTTTTTTTCCTTTTTTTAAATTTTGAGTTACATATTAATTATACATAATAATGTGTTACATTATGACATTTTCATACATGAAATATACCTATTTAAATATTTAAATCTACTTATTTAAAAATAGGATGCCATAGTTTGAGCTTCAGTCAGGACCCATAGAAGAAGAAATTGTCCTAGTTCCTTAATGACTGGCTCATCATGAGTGGCAGTGCACCTAGATTAAAGACTAATAGAAGTTTAAGATCAACCAGCTCCAGCTTGCCTTTACCACATGACAGAAATCATTGTTAATTCTTTTTTTTTTGGACAGAGTCAGAGAGAGAGAGAGAGAGAGAATGGGCACACCAGCAGCCTCTCAGCTGCTGTGTGAACAAACTCCAGACGCATGCACCCCCTTGTGGGCAAGTGCAGCATTGCGCCCTTGCATCACTGCGTCTGGCTAAATGCGGGAGCTCGAGAATCGAACAGGCGTTCTTAGGCTTAGCAGGCAAGCACCTTAACTGCTAAGCCATCTCTCCAGCCCCATTGTTAATTCTTCATTGACAATTTGTAGATAAGACATTATAGATTTACTCATAGCTAGCATTAGCTGTCAGAAACTCTTATAATCAGGTATGCTCTGTGTCTGATTTGACTTTCTCTTACAAGTCATTAATTCATGTCCTAGCTGTGGGATCTCCACTGTGGTTTGTAAAAACCTTCTTCTTAAGCATGTGGGTATGATACATTTACTACGTGTTCTTAATTTTGTGATCTGAGCATTGTAATGATTTCTTTGGTGGGTTAAACAACTATTTGCCCTCTCTTGGGCTATTAAAGCCTAAATATCAGAGAAGAAATATGATGCATAATAATTTATGAAAACTCTTACACCACTTGTGCAAAATCACTATTGCCACACAAAATACTTCCATGAACACATTAAATATATCAAAGATGCCAGAACATTCGCTGTGAAATGTCTGTGAAATGCTTTCACCCAAGTCTCTGAGAGGCAAACCCACCCAAATCCGCGGTGTTAACTTAACCAACTCATGAATGCCTTAGCATCTGCCCCATGACCCAGGCAGTGCCTTCTTTCTCTTTCAACACCTCCATTCCATAGACAATGAGATAAAGGTCACACACCACATCAACTACTTTATCAGGATGCAATCTCATTAAACCCACTCAAGTATCCACATGACAGATTCCTTATCTTAATGACATCCAGAGTGTGAAACACTGTAAGAGTTGAAAATATTTCCTTGAAATATGTTGCAGTCAAGCTTCATGTTGCTGGCAGAAAACACCCAACCAAAAGCAGCTTGTGGGCGGAAAGGGTTTATTTTGGCTTACAGGTTCAAGGGGAAGCTCCATGATGGCAGGGGAAAACAATGGCATAAGCATAGGATAGACATTACGTCCTGGCCAACATCAGGTGGACAACAGCAACAGGAGAGTGCCAAACACTGCAAGGGGAAGCTGGCTATAACACCCTTAAGCCTGTCCCCAAAAATACACCACCTCCAGGAGGCTCCAATTCCCAGATTGTCACCATCTGGGGACCTAGCATTCAGAATACCTGAACCAAACCACCACATACATCTTAACAGAAAGTTCACTAGAACAGGAAATCTTGAAATGCATTTTAAGTTTCAGGGGCTCTGGAGTTCTGGCAACAAGGATAGCAAATATTACTGATGTCTTGCAAGATGTTCTACAGCCCTGCTGGTGGTTTACAGTAACAATACACCGTAGCTATGGCAAGGTGACAGCCTGGCTCATACAACTGTATTGCATGACGAAATACCTCAATGTGAGAACAGAATCCTCCCTGGATCTTTCATTCAATGTCCCATTGATCTGGTGTAAATTGAAACAGAGGAATTCCAAAGTGCTTCTGACTTAAATGGGAACCTTCTGTTCTTTAGTCAGTTAGACTGAGGTAGAAAGAAGATTATCAGTTTTATTACTGCCTACAGTAAAAATTCCAGGATTCTGACCCCTTTTTACATCTATATTTACTCAGATTTATCTGTTTAATATTGACATTTTTCTTAAATAATATTTGAAAGCAAACTGGAAGTGTGTATGATTGTATCTATCATTCAACTCTATAATGCTCTTTTTTATGAATAAATCTTAAGGAAATGATTTATCAATCAGGTTCAATAATATACCCCCAAATGAAAAATAACCTTAATTGCATTGGTAAAAAGAAAAAAAATGGTCATCTTAAATGTCTCATACTATGAAAATGGACATCTAAAATATATAAAAAGCAAATTTGGGGGAAGTTCACAAATCTTGGGCAGGTCTTGCTATATATAAAACTTTTTTGTGTCCTTTTTTTTTTTTTTTAAAGTTAGGGTTAGGGTTAGGCTGGCCTTAAACCCACAACAATTCTCCTACTTCTGCCTTCCAAATGCTGGGACTAAAGGCATGTGCCACCAAGCCCTGTGAAATTATATTAAGTAGAAGAAAATAAGGGCCTGTGTACATGCATACTTGTGTCCTTTTATTTAAAAGCTGCTTAGGAAAAAAGTTTTTAAAACTATGCTTCTTCTCTGTCCTCAAATTTATTAATATGGACTTAACTTTGTAACAAGGAAAAAAAAGATTCATTTACTTTTACTATAAAAGCCAGGAGAAAGTATATCAAATGTCAGTGGTGGTGTTTTTCTCTCATCACTGGCATCAGAAAGGATGATTTTTAAAATATTTCCCCTAGTTTTCTTTTGTCCTTCCCGAGATCATGTTCCACTCACACAGGAAGAAGTGAAGCCCTGCCCGTGCGCAACAGACTCGCCGTCCTCATCTTTGCTCATCACTTAACACTGCAGCCTTCAGAGTAACTTATTTGATATTGGCCTAGAGAACCATGCTTGCTTGCTTCTGATAATCTGCTGTGAATTCTAGTGGAAAGGTTCATCAGCAGAAAATGGAAACCATCAAATTAAAAAAAAAACAAACAAAATAGCGCCAAAGATGTTTCCTTCCTCCCCTCCTCCTTCAGTCTTTTCTCTTTAAAAAAAAATGTATTTATTTATTTATTTTGAGAGCAACAGACAGAGAGAGAAAAAGGCAGAGAGGTAGAGAGAGAGAAAGAGAGAGAGAATGGGTGTGCCAGGGCCTCTGGCCATTGCAAACAAACTCCAGATGCATGTACCACATTGTACATCTGGCTTACGTGGGTCCTGGGGAATCAAGCCTTGAACCAGGGTCCTTAGACTTCACAGGCAAGTGCTTAACCACGAAGCTATCTCTCCAGGCCCTTCTTTTCTTTTTTTAAAAAATATTTTGTTATTTTTATTTGTTCATTTGACAGTTAGAAAGATACAGGAGAGAGGGAGGGAGGGAGGGAGAGAATGGGCGCACCAAGGCCTCCAGCCACTGCAAACAAACTCCAGATGCATATGCCACCTTGTGCATCTGGCTTAAGTGGGTCCTGGGGAATTGAACTGAGGTCCTTTGGCTTTGCAGGCAAACACTTTAAACATTAAGCCATTTCTCTAGCCCCTTCCATCTTTTCCTTCTTACCCCATACTAAGCCAGTGGTATACCACTAGACCTTAAAGGTTTACTTCTTTTATACATTTTGGCTGCACCCTGAGCTTGAAGTTGAATGGTTCTATCACATAGTATTACCTGTGTTCTAAGTGACTCAGTCAAATGTTCTTATTAATCTGGTGGGCACTGAATGCATATTAGAAATACATTTTTTTCCTGAGTTGATTCTTCTGGTTTTGGTGGACTTATCATTGACAAGAGCACAAAAAGCAAAAAGGAGTTCATTTCAGTATGACTAGGAAAATGTAAATCCTCCTGTGGCAGTTTTTCCCAGTTAAGAAATGAAAACAGGGGCTGGAGAGTTGGCTCAATGATTAAGGCACTTGTCTGCAAAGCTAAAATACTCAGGTTCAATTTCCAAGTACCCATGTAAAGCCAGATGTACAAGGTGGCACATACAACTGGAGTGTGGTCTGGTACACCCATTCTCTCTATATATATATCTATATATATCTGCCTTTTTAGTCTCTCTCAAATAAATACATAAATAAAACGAAAACAATCAACTCATAGTATTTCCTTGTCCTGTTCTAAAAGAGCCACAAAGTATTAAAACGGGTCTCAATTTGAGAGGTTATAATGTACTTTAGAGCCTTCTACTGCTAATGCCTGCTTAGCTATGGCTATATTTAACATGAGAATGCAAACTAGAGTTGGGAAAGAAAATGACAAGTACACTTGCATTCTATAAATGACTGGTTGAAGATAAAAATATTTGACTTACCTGTAAAAACATTGTACAAGGAGTCATGATATAAGAACCATTTTTCAACACCCCCCCCAACAAGGTGAGAGAATTCTAAACAGTTTACAAAATCACCAGTGGACCTCTTTGGTTTTACCAGCACATGCATGTACACAATAGCAAGTGTTGTGCCCATTAATTCATACCTCAACACTTCATAAAACCAAAAGGCGTTTTAGTCAAAATCTCAATCTGATTGCGTTGCTCAATAGTAAACAGAGAACATCAAAGTCGAATGTCACTCTTCCTTTTAGTCCCTATAATTACTGTTCTCTTAGGTGACCTCTTTATTTTCCCATCAGTATCCTTTCTTTCAATACCTTCAGTGAGGAAGAAAAGATTAAAATAAAGCCAACATGGCCAGAGCAGAGATAAATAAAATCTAAAAATCCAACCTTTATTCCACTTTGAACAAGTTTGTGAATGTCCAAATAAGGCTCCTTGAAAATTTCCCCCTCTGGGGTCAGGATCTTCACGTATCCCTCCTTCTCGAGGATGAAGAGTCGGTGGGAGCCATCCCCACTGTGCACAGCCCCCACGGGCAGCCGCAGCCCGCTCACAACCTCCTGGACGCACAAACAGTTGTGTTTGTGTTTTCTAAAACAAATTAAAAACAAAAATACAAAAAAAAATATTGAGCTTTGCTTGAGAGGAACATGGGCACAGATGCCCTCCTTCAGCATCTTTTCCAAACTGCATTTCCTCAAAAAAAAAAAAAAAAAAAAAAGTAACGTCATGAAGAGTTGACCCCAGAATGCTAATACGATTCCTTTAAACAATTCATTTAAACTCTTTTCAATGGAAAATAATAAGACAGCCTTCTCTCAGAGAGGAAAGGTGAGACCCTAAAACATGTATTATAAAATTTCACAAGCTCATTAGCTCATCTTCCAGGGACTGTAATTAAAATTTTCTTTTATTCCCAATAATGAGCTCCAGTGAGAAGGCACTCAGAGGGTTCTAAGATCTATTTATAAAAGGGAAAAAAAAAGTCTGATTTGCTAGTAACAATTGTGGTGAATATTTTCAGTGTCATAAGCTAACAGCGATCATAAAATTTAAGCTTAAACTATGCCTATAAAATTCACATGAGTCACGGAGAAGCCAAGCTCATAACAGGATTAGTAGTCTACTTATTAAAAACATTTAAGCTATGATTTTAGAGGAACAAACTACCGAGAAGAAGAAAAAAAAAGAGCTGTGGGTGTTCTTGAGCATGCACATAGCGGGTCTCAATTTGAGAGGTTATAATGTACTTTAGAGCCTTCTACTGCTAATGCCTGCTTAGCTATGGCTATATTTAACATGAGAATGCAAACTAGAGTTGGGAAAGAAAATGACAAGTACACTTGCATTCTATAAATGACTGGTTGAAGATAAAAATATTTGACTTACCTGTAAAAACATTGTACAAGGAGTCATGATATAAGAACCATTTTCAACACCCCCAACAAGGTGAGAGAATTCTAAACAGTTTACAAAATCACCAGTGGACCTCTTTGGTTTTACCAGCACATGCATGTACACAATAGCAAGTGTTGTGCCCATTAATTCATACCTCAACACTTCATAAAACCAAAAGGCGTTTTAGTCAAAATCTCAACCTGATTGCGTTGCTCAATAGTAAACAGATAACATCAAAGTCGAATGTCACTCTTCCTTTTAGTCCCTATAATTACTGTTCTCTTAGGTGACCTCTTTATTTTCCCGTCAGTATCCTTTCTTTCAATACCTTCAGTGAGGAAGAAAAGATTAAAATAAAGCCAACATGGCCAGAGCAGAGATAAATAAAATCTAAAAATCCAACCTTTATTCCACTTTGAACAAGTTTGTGAATGTCCAAATAAGGCTCCTTGAAAATTTCCCCCTCTGGGGTCAGGATCTTCACGTATCCCTCCTTCTCGAGGATGAAGAGTCGGTGGGAGCCATCCCCACTGTGCACAGCCCCCACGGGCAGCCGCAGCCCGCTCACAACCTCCTGGACGCACAAACAGTTGTGTTTGTGTTTTCTAAACAAATTAAAAACAAAAATACAAAAAAAAATATTGAGCTTTGCTTGAGAGGAAGATGGGCACAGATGCCCTCCTTCAGCATCTTTTCCAAACCGCATTTCCTCAAAAAAAAAAAAAAAAGTAACGTCATGAAGAGTTGACCCCAGAATGCTAATACGATTCCTTTAAACAATTCATTTAAACTCTTTTCAATGGAAAATAATAAGACAGCCTTCTCTCAGAGAGGAAAGGTGAGACCCTAAAACATGTATTATAAAATTTCACAAGCTCATTAGCTCATCTTCCAGGGACTGTAATTAAAATTTTCTTTTATTCCCAATAATGAGCTCCAGTGAGAAGGCACTCAGAGGGTTCTAAGATCTATTTATAAAAGGGGAAAAAAAAGTCTGATTTGCTAGTAACAATTGTGCTGAATATTTTCAGTGTCATAAGCTAACAGCGATCATAAAATTTAAGCTTAAACTATGCCTATAAAATTCACATGAGTCACGGAGAAGCCAAGCTCATAACAGGATTAGTAGTCTACTTATTAAAAACATTTAAGCTATGATTTTAGAGGAACAAACTACCGAGAAGAAGAAAAAAAGAGCTGTGGGTGTTCTTGAGCATGCACATAGATAGCTGAGTTCTTGAGCATGCGCACAGATAGGTGAGTTCCTGTCCAAGCCACACATTGATTTCTGAGTAAAGAACATCCATTTCTATGCACCTGCTGATCTCTTCAACTTTGTCATATTCTTCCATCTGGTCCAAGTAGTTGGATGCTGGACCTCTGACTTGTTTTCTTGGAAAATCTGGGAAGCACAGTCCGCCATCTTTCCTTGCATAGTAAAAGCAAAACTCATCAGCAGTTGTTTGAAGAAAACCTTTAAAAAATGTAAAAAAGATTCATCACATACAGGTAGAATTATAGCCAAACCATCTCATTTGAAAGATGTAATATGACCAAAGGGAATTTGTAGAACTATGTGAATATCCATAGGAAATAAAGAAAACGGAGGAAGAATTGGGGGGGGGAGGTGGGATCCCCATTTCTTCTTTACCCCAAATTTAAGAATTACAGTAAAGTGAAATAACCTTGCACTGAGTATTTTAAAGACTTGTATGAAATAAATGTAATACAAACCAAGAATTAACCTCCTTGGGTTTTTAATCTTAAAGGTACTGGGTTGATTATTAAATATATATATATATAGATATATAGATAGATAGATAGATAGATAGATAGATAGATAGATATATAGATAGATAGATATATATTTGAGATAAAAATATAGATATATAGAGAGATAAAAAGAGAGAGAGAGAGAACGTACGCGTGTGCAGATGGGTATGTCAGGGCCTTTAGCCACTGAAAACGAACTCCAGATTAATGCCCCACCTTGTGCATCTGGCTTTAAGTGGGTCCTGGGGAATGGAACCTGGGTCCTTTGACTTTGCAGGCAAGCACTTTTAACTGCTAAGCCATCTCTCCAGCCCATGGGTTGATTCTTCATAAACCTCCCCAATGAGTTTTAGTTATAGCTGTGAGCTTACCACATCATTAATTAACATTCTCTATAGAATTAAATAACTTCCTGAAAAGAAAAAAATTATAATCTAGCAAGAGATAAGACTGTCAGTTGCCAGTTTGGGTTATGCATTTATTTATTTGCAAGCAGAGAAGGGGAGAGAGAGAGTGAGAAAGAGAGAGAGTCAGAAAGAGAGAGAGAGAGAGAATGGGCATGCTAGGGCATCTAACCACTACAAATGAATTCCAGATGCATGCACCACTTTGTGCATCTGGATTTATGTAGGAACTGGGGAATTGAACCCAGGTCCTTAAGCTTTGCAGGCAAATGCCTTAACAGCTGAGGCATCTCTCCAGCCCCGTTTGGGTCATTTCATAAGTCATATTGAATTGCCACTCACAGAATATCAAAGAAGAAATATCTCCATAAATGAATTAGCAACTGACTGTGCAATCTTCAAGCAATGTACTGATGCAAATAATAAGGCCTATGATTTCAAATATATTGAATGAAGCCCTTTTCCTACACCTTCCTTCTGGATGATAATGAGGATCTTATAATCCAAGAATTATATTTAAATTATTCCCTCTATCTTTTCGAGTAGAAAAGTTGACATGCTGATGAGCCAAGACAAAAATGCATAAGAAACTTACTAAGTAGAAGGAAAATAAAGATGATTTTTATTTTCTTAAATATTAAGAATTTTAACATAAGGACAGCTATCTTTGAGTGAGAAATTAAAAGATTTTATGGTGGGGGAGCAAATTTTGCCACTATCACAGTTTAAGTTAAAAAGGCACTGGCCTTTTGTACATATCAATAGGGTCACTTTCACATTCTGGTGACTTCTGCTTTCAAAATAGACTATCATAATCAGGGCAGAGGGTGTCGCTCAGTGGCAGAACACTTGCATAGTATGTGCAGTCTCTAGCAATGGAGAAAACAACAACAAAATAAAACTCCCACCTGTTCTATTTCTTTTCTTTTCTTTTTAAAAAATATTTATTTATTTATTTGCAAGCAGAGAGTGCTATAGAGAAGAGAGACAGACAGAGAGAATGGGCATGCCAGGGCCTCTAGCCACTGCAAACGGACTCCAGACACATGTGTCACCTTGTGTATTTGGCTATATATGGGTACCGGGGAATCAAACCTGGGTCCTTTGGCTTTGTAGGCAAGTGCCTTAACCACTAAGCCATCACCCCCAGCCCCCTTTTTTAAATTTTCTTTATTCCCCCCCTTTTTAAACCAGAATCAGCCTAGACCACAGTCTTAAATGTCTGCTAATTACCTCACACCTTTATTAAAGTTCTGTTTTTTTAATATAAAAATTAGATTTATCAGCTTCCTTTCTAGTTTTATGATAGAAGCTCCAGGTAACTTAGTTGAAGTTTAGAAGTTATGTAACAAATTCAGGTTTAGGATTGGGGAAAATGGCTCAATAAAGGAACTTGCTTGGAAAGCCTAATGACCCAGGTTTGATTCCCCAGGACCCATGTAAACTAAGGTGCACAAAGTGAAGCATGGGTCTGGAGTTCGTTTGCAGTGTTTGGAGGACCAGGCATGCCTATTCTCTCTTTCTTCTTGAAAATAAATAAATATTTTCTTTTTATTTTTATTATTTTTATTTTTGGTTTTTCGAGGTAGGGTCTCACTCTGGCCCAGGCTGACCTCTAGAAAATAAATAAATTTTTTTTTAATTCAGGTTTAGAGCTGGAGAGATGGCTTAGCTGTTAAGGCACTTGCCTGCAAAGCCTAAGGACCCATGTTCTACTCCCCAGATACCACATAAGCCAGACACACAAGGTCATGCACATACAAGGTCATGCATGCATGCACTAGATGGTGCAAGTGTCTGAAGTTCAATTGAAGTGGTTGGAGGCCCTGTTGTGCCAATTCTGTCTCTCTCTCACACAAAAAAATTCAGGGTTAGCAAGGATTTCTAAGAATGGGATTTGGGCATCTGTCAAATGCCATTTATCAGAGGAGCTTGTAGAACATTCAAAACTTATTTCCTGTGAACTTGTCCTTGATCTTCTGAAACCTAAAAATCAAACCAGCAGGTAGATTTGGACCCATCTTCTGGACGAAATGTATGACACATTTTTTCACAGAGACTCAAGACCAATTTCTGTCAAGACTATTGGGAAAGATCTCGCCTTTGCGAAGCAGGCCAGTGAGGGTGGATGCCCTCATGAGTGTGGGCACGCATGTATGCCTACAAAAGGAGGCACAATAGCTGGAGGGGTGCTCCTTAGAAAGGGCAGGTGAGGGCAGTTAAGATGCCTGCCTGCAAAGCCTGAGAATGCCTGTTTGATCTCCAGGCCCCACATTTAGCCAGATGCAAAAGTGACACAAGGGCGCAATGCTGCACTTGCCCACAAGGGGGCGCATGCATCTGGAGTTCGTTCACAGCAGCTGAGAGGACCTGGTGTGCCCATTCTCTCTCTGTCTCTCAAATTAAAAAAAAAAAAAAAAAAGGAAGGGCAGGTAATTGGAAGATCATCTTTCCTTGAAAGTATTCAAAGATTGGACATGGAGAGAACTGAAGCATTCACTCATCTTCAGGCACTCATTATGAAAGATAACTTTTCTCACCCTAGTCTTCAACGGCTAAGCATTGAGATGAAAATCACCTCATTGAGTGAAAAGAAGGAAAAGTCACATTTGCTTCCAAAGCAATTTGTATCTGCCACCATCAGTTTGCAAACCAATACTATTTTTTTAAATATTATTTTATTTTTTTAGTAAGAACATACTTTGGATGGATATGTCATGTGTTGGTGCTGTCTTTTCCCTTGTCCCTGCCCCCATTCCACTGGAGCCCCTTCTCAGTGGGGTTGCTGGTATTCCCCGTGGGGTTGTGGGTTACGCATTGTGAAAGCAGGGGTCAGTTATTGCCGGGAGGGGAAGCATCGCCTCTGGGTCTGGCGTCCTGACCTGTGGCTCTTACAGTCTTTCTGCCCCCTTCTTCCGCAAAATTCCCTAAGCCTTGCAAACCAATACTATCTTAAGGGGAAATTTATGTACGAAGTTGATGGCTGACTTCACATTAAAAGAAGTTATAAGGGATGGGGAGCTTCTGCGAGGAACTGGGTTTGACCTCCAGGCATGGCGGTACATGCTTTTAATCTCAGCTCTGGGGAGGTTGAGACAGGTAGATCCAAGGGGGCTTGCTGGTCACCGGGTTTAGCTTAATGGACAAGCTCCATACTAGTGAGAGACCCTGTCTCCAAAAAACGTAGAAAATGTTTCTGAGGAAGGACACCTGAGGTTGTCTTTTGACTCCCAAATGTATGTGCATGCACACACACACACAAAACAATAACAAGAATGACAAAAAAAATGAAAGAATTTATAAGCTGGGGACATAAGGAAATGAGAACTCATTTTTAAATAGACTAAGGTTATATCACAATGTATCTTTATAAACTTTGGGTCTATTATGCTCTTTTGGCAAATTAGGAAAAAAAGCAAGGGGGTGCAGAGATAGTTTAGTGGTTAAGGTGTTTGCTTGAGAAGCCTAAGGACCAAGGTTCGATTCCTCACTACCCATGTAAGCCAGATGCTCAAGGTGGTATAGGCATCTGGAGTTCATTTTCAATAGCTAGAGGCCCCAGTGTCCTCATTGTCTCTCTCTATCTTTCCCTCCTCTGCCAATTAAATAAATAAGTAAATAAAATTATTTTTAAGTGAAATATTTTCAATGAATTCCTCCTGTCTTCTTGCAAAATATAGGTGAATTGATTAAGCAAAATGTGCAGGAGGAAATCTCTGCAGAAGACTTTTGCATAAAATATGAACATTTTCTTACAACCAAGACATATAAAATACCTAACATATCCCTATTAATATTTGTCTTTAAGTGACCCTAGTTTGCTGGAGAGAATGAGAAATATTATCGATTTTGTGGCAAAGAGTCAGAAAGGACCTGCTTTCAGGGCACTGATGTCACATTATTTCAAGGGAAGATGTAATTTACCTAATGATGTCCTTCTGTTTGGAAGAACTCACTGAAGAACATTTTTTTTTTAAAATTTTTGTTTACTTATTTATTTGAAAAAGAGATCAATGGGGGGGGGTGGAGAATAGCCACTGCAAACAAACTCCAGACACACGCACCACCTTGTGCATCTGGCTTACGTGGGTACTGGGGAGTCGAACCTGGGTCCTCAGGCTTTGCAGGCACGCGCCTTAACTGCTGAGCCATCTCTCCAGCCCTGAAGAGCATTTTATTGAAGGTGTGAGTTTACCTAGCTTGGATGACCACAGCACAGTCAGGGCTAAATAATGATGGGCATTCATTGAGTATTTTTGCAGATGTATTGAGTTTCCACCTCACGATTATTTATTAAGTATTTGGGGCCCGTTACCATTCTCCTGGATGGTGAATCCAGCCTCACTAATTCCACACAGTACTTTATAAAACACTGACCTAGAAAACAAATATTCCTTAGTGAGTATTCTGAGCCCTAGCTGTATTTCTCATCACATGATCCAGAAAAGTTACGTTTCCTTGTGCAACGTACACTTAACAGAAAGGGCGGTGAGAGAAGAACACCTGAGCCTCGGAAAGGACAGCCTCCACTCAAAAGTATTTTCTAGAAGAAGCGGTAGTAGCTACTGACGCATCCATCCGTTTCCTCTGGTTGGCTTCCTTGGGACTAATAAGACACATGTGTTAGGTATCTGATGGAGTTGGGACTGAAGCAACTCAATGGACTGAAACCCTTGACCTTGGCCTCATTAGCCACAGGATTAAATCAATTGAACTAATTGGGTGCAGACCTTTCATACCCCTATAACCTACTGCTGGGAGAAGACTGTCTAGGAGTGATAAAAATCATTAGGATGAAAGGTATAAGGAATGAAGCAAGGCCAGTGCATGTCCGCTAATATACCTTCCACAGAGTGTATTATGTCATCTTTTAATGACCCTCAAAGGCATCTATTCTGTTTATTCAGGCTGAAAAACAAAAAAAAAAAAAAACGGCCTGTGGAATCAAGAGCTCAAGTAAATGAACGTAGTTTTTGCACTTAGAGAAAACTTAAGGACTTACCTCCCTAAAAACAAAAAGCTCACAAGTAGAGACTAGAATGATTAATAACACTCTAATTCTCTCACTTGCTATTGAATTTCTTTTCCTGTTTTCAGGGAAATAAGTAGACTATGATTATTCCTGAAATAAAATTCCTAGATTTCTAAATTTCCACTACCTTACAGGTTATTGGAATATTCTAAATTAGCCATGCTTTCTTAAAGCCATGAAGATGAAGCACACACATGCGCGTGCACGCACACACATACACACAATATATACACATATATACACATATTATTTTTTAAGCACTAGGAGAATGAAACGTTTCTGAAATTTCTTTTTCCCAATCCTTTTCAGCATTTTTCTCTTTTTAGTAAAACGCATTCATTACAGTAAATCTTTCCACTATGAGGATTTGTTTTGTAGACAGGTGAGGAATCAATTGAGGTGGGTTGACAAGGTTCTTATAAGGAGGACATAAGACTAAAACCCGATAAGAATAGGACCAATATGTACTAGGTTCATACTGTAAAGTTCATAATAATTACAAAAAGAATCTCAAACTAGATGTTTTTCCTAATTTTGCACTTCAGAGAAGAGTAAACCATAAAACAGACGTAAGGTAAAAAATGTGATAGGCTTGCTCTTGCAGTCATTTAAAACACAAACAAGCCAGCATTATAGAAGTCTAACGACACTGTGTGTTGACAGCAGGGGCTGACAGAAAGATGTTCACCTTGTTCATCCCACTTGAGGACATTGTACCCTGCCTGCCAAGGATCAGTATGGCTAACAAATTTGTAAGAGTAAGGGATGCAGAGTGTGTTCTTCCAGCTCACTTTGGAGACAAGTATTTAAAAGGATTACTAGCATCTGGCCTAGCAAGGAACCGCCCCTCCCTCTGCTTGTCGCGAGTCCTCTGGGGTCTCCAGACAGCATCCTCGCTGCTCTGTGCACCTCTGGCATTGAGCTTTCATCTGGCTATCTTTCAAAACAGCCTGGGTGGCCACCCAAAGCACTTGACATCTTGATGCACTTCATCAGTTTTACATATATACAATCTCGGCAGAAAAATAAATTTGTCATTCATCACCACCTAGGCCGATCTGGGAAGTGACGCACTTTGCAGTTCTGGCTCTCTCCTTCGGTTCTATGGTGGATTTGTTTTATGGTTTTTGCATGCTAAAATAACTTCAAATAATAATAATAATAATAATAAAAGTCTCTCCACAGATGAGATTGCTAATCTAGTGCGCTGCATTTGCTTAAAAGTGATAGTGTTAGGGCTGGAGAGATGGCTTAGCGGTGAAGGCGCCTGCCTGCTAAGCCTAAAGAACGAGTGTTTAAATCTCCAGGACCCACGCAAAAGGGATACAAGGGTGCAATGCCACACGTGCACACAAGGGGGCGCACATGTCTGGAGTTCCTTCGTAGCAGCTGAGAGGCCACTGGCATGCATGCCCATTCTCTGTCTCTCTCTCTCTCTCTCTTATTCTGTCTCTCTCAAATTAAAAAAAAAAGTGATAGCATTAAATGAAGATGTTAATATCACTTTCAACTTAAAGTTGTAAAGGCAAGAAATTTGTAGCAAACACTGTGATTTCCAATCTGTTATCACTTGTCCAAAGGGCATCTAGGCAACCATGACCTGGTTCCCTTGGCTTTGAGGAATGTGATAAAGATGAAGAAATGGCTAGTTTTAGAAAAGCCTACGGTTTCTAAAAACAATAATATTTTCACATCAAATAGGTTGAGGTAGATGTCATGCTATATCCAAAGGGGGTAAGCAACCCTTGTAACAGTGTTTCTCTACCATTTGTATAAATGGTCTATTAAAACCTTTTTAAAGTATACGCTTTTGTGAGCCAGAAAAATACTATCATATATATATATATATATATATATATATATATATATATATGCACAAATACTTCTGCAAATCACATTCTATAGCTCTTAAAGATTGCCTTTTCTGGGCTGGAGAGATGGCTTAACAGTTAAGGCGCTTGCCTGCAAAGCCAAAGGACCCAGGTTTGATTCCCCAGGACCCACATAAGCCAGATGAACAAGGGGTGCATGCATCTGGAGTTTGTTTGCAGTGCCTGGAGGTCCTAAAGCATCCATTCTCTCTCTCTCTCTTCTCTCAATCTCTCTCTCTCTACTTGCAAATAAATAAATAAAATTTAAAAACGATAGCCTTTTCTTTGAATACCATTTGGTTTTATAAACTGTTAAGTCCAATAGATTTGCTTGAATGGCTAAACAGAATCTGTCTCATTAAATTCTGTTTTTATTTCATATTGATTCTTGTCATTAAGGCAACTATTAGCCAAGTTAGAAACTTTTTGTTGTTGTTATTGTTTTTGTTTTATTTTTTGAGACAGCATTTCACTTCAGCCCAGGCTGACCTGGAATTCACTGTGTAGTTCCAGGTTGGCCTCAAACTCACAGTAATCCTTCTACCTCTGCCTCCTGAGTGCTGGAATTAAAGGTGTGTGCCCCCCAAGTTACAAAGTTTTGATGGGCACCTTAGTAGTCAGAGACCCACCACGTTTATTGTAGTGTGTAATGTGACGTGACCCTGAGTGCACAGGAGGGTCTTCATAGATTCTACTCCCTTCTCATTGCTCACCTTGGCTGAAGGCAAAGAACTGCTCTGAGGCTCTTTCTCTCCTCTGTCCAAAGGAGAGGACTCTCCACTGACCCTTTTACTTCCCATTTGTCTGGAGGCTTAAATTGCTGATTTCATGTATGTGAAAGCACTTGGAAACATGTTACTTTTGGGGATTCCTAGTCACATTTTATTTAGAGGGATATCTTAAAAAGTCACTGGGGGGCTGGAGAGATAGCTCAGTGGTTAAGGCACTTGCTTGCAAAGCCAAATGGCCTGGGTTCAAGTCCCCAGTATCTACATAAAGCCAGATGCACAAAGTGGCACATGTGTCTGGAGTTCCTGCACAGTGGAAAAAGGCTGTGGGTACCCATTCTCATTGTCTCTTTTTGCAAATATATATATATATATTAAAGTCAGCAGACATTTTCTAATCTTGTATCAGCTGTGTAGAACTGCACCAATAGTGATGCTAGTAGATAAAGAAGACTTCAAGAAGAAATCTGAATTGGGGATGGGGTGTAGCTCTGTGGGAGAACATGGGAAAGGCTCTGAACATGGGGAAAAAAAAGAAAAGAAATTTGCACTCAAAATGCAATGTCTGATGTATATCAAGTTTTACCACTTGTATCATTAGCTTAACAAGAAACATAAAACACTACAACAAAACAAAACCCATGGACTCAGGCTGGAGAGAAGCTTAGCACTTAAGGTGCTTGCCTGCAAAGCCAAAGAAACCAGGTTCGATTCCCCAGGACCCACTTAAGCCAGATGTTCAAGGTGGCACATGCATCTGGAGTTCATTTGCAGTGGCTGGAGGCCCTGGAGCATCCATTCTCTCCCTCTCTCTATCTGTATCTGCCCCTTTCTCAAATAAAAAAATAAAAATTAACAAAGTACTGTTTGCAGACGACAATTATAATACTCTTTTTCAGAGCAATAAAACATGACTATGCAAAAGTTAATTATGAAATATAATAGGTATCTTGAAAGGCAAAATATATGTTACATCTCTTGGAAACAAGCATTTAAGAACAGGTATAGTATAAAAGTAATTTGCTATGGTTTATTTAACGTACATGTCTATGTTTTTACCTGGTATATGGCCTCGGCAAGTGTAGAAGAATTCTTTGCAATAATCTTTGCAGAGCAGGGGAAGGACGAGATCTCTGTCCAAGACTTCTCTCTCGGGTGAATTGAACAAGCTCTGGGAGTGTGGGGAGCAAGGCGCGCATTTGATTTCTTCTAGCAACTTCGCACACTCTGTGTTGTTGGTAGCAGAAAAGATCTGAAAGCAAAATAAATAAATAAATAAATAAATAAATAAATAAATCATACAAATGTTACATGGGTGTTTTTAAATTCTTTTTTTAAAAATATTTATTTATTTATTTATTTATTTATTTATTTATTTATTTATTTATTTTGAGAGAGAAAATAGGTGCACCAGGGCCTTTAGCCTCTGCAAACGAACTCCAGACACATGCACCACCTTGTGCATCTGGCTTTATGAGGGTCCTGGGAATCAAACCTGGGTCCTTTAGTTTTGCAGGCAAGTACCTAAACTGTTGAGCCCTCTCTCCAGCCTTTGTTTTATTCTTGTAAGTAAAAATGTTTAATTCAGATGGAAGGATTACTGCGCCATAATATACAATGCTCTTAACTGTCTCTTTTTCTCCTTCTCATTTCTGGTGGAAAAAAAAAAAAAAAGACCAGGGGACACTACATAAAAGCCTTTGCTTCTTGCCTTTATAAATTAAAGTCTAGGACTCTGTCATTCAGGTATGAAAAGCTATGACAATTACATTTAGACTCTTTAATGTTTTGTTGCTTTCTTCTACCTCAAAACACCCATTGAATCATATTTAACTTAAAAAATTTTAATATCGTTATCCAAGTGCATCCATAAATATGACTTTTAAGACATGGCATATATGTGTCACTTCTGAAATTCCTAATATTCTAAAAACTTAAATTAAAAAATTATAAATTTCTATTAATTTTCAATCTCAAACTGTGCAGGGAAAATTTTCTAAACTGCCTTTCATGATTCATAAAAATATCCAAAGCTGAATCAAATAAGTTTAAGACCCATTTTTATTATTCATTATATCTTAGCCAGGAAAAACTTTCTAACTAGCTCCTTAGGTATGTTATATGCATGAATAAACAGAGTTTCATGAAAGTCCTTTTGTATAGTAGTGAGTTTTAATGAAAAAAGGCATACTTTATTATTCTTATAATGAGATGTCTTTTATTTCAATAAGACCAACTCAGGACTTAATGATTCAATGAAGTTAGAAATTGGTAGATAGAATAGATCTTGGTATCCAATACTAACTTTAAAAACGTGACTTCTGGGTTGGAGAGATGGTTTAGCAGTTAAGGTGCTTTCCTGTGAAGCCTAAGGACCGAGGTTTGATTTCCCACAACCCATGCAAGCCAGAAGCATATGGTGGCGCATGGGTCTGGAGTATGGTTTGTAGGGGCTGGAGGCCCTGGTGTGCCCATTCTTTCTCCTTCTCTCTCCCTCTCTCTCTCATACATAAATAAAAATAAAATATTTGAAAAAAACATGACTTCAGGAACCCCTTTAATAAGTGTAGGAAACAATATCAAGCACAATATTTGGAAATGAAATGTAGTGCTAATTCAAGCATTCAGGTTTTTTTATACTACAAAACACATAGCATGAATGAAATTTATACTACTGCTATCTCTGTTTCTACTTAATTATTTGGAACAATGTACTAAAAGTGTTAAAGCTGAGATCATTATTATAAAATATATATTATTCCCACAAGTTGAGCTGCTAGTTTGATGAAGTCCCATGATCTATTTTTTTAGGATTATAACACTGTAGGGGTCATTAAAAAGACATGGATCTAAAGGAACAAGGCCACTTAAAAAAAGCATTGATGACAAGCACACTGAATTTTAGCATGCAGTATTTAAAAGGCCAGTAGAAGTTACCCTATTTAAGCAAAAAAAAAAAAAAAAAAAAAAATGGGGGGCAATGCTATGTTATAACTACATACAAAGACCCCAAAAGTTTTTCATCACACTTATGTTTACATTTTTGTTTTTATCAATTGGTTTAAATGACAATTGCCCAAATGGCTGAAGTTTTCTAAAAGGAAACATATACCAGACACTTAGAATTCACATTCCAAGAATGTTTTAAATGTCTTTTATTGTCTGTACTCTAGCAGACCCCACTAGATCCCATCCAATATTAATAGTGTTCAACTCGGTTCTGTTTATTTATCATATAGCGGTCCACAAAAAGCTAAACAACTGTGGGGTGCTGAAGCCACCTCTTTTGCTGGCTGAAAACTGGGTTGTAATTACCTTTGGTTTTATGGAGACCATGCCTGCTTTTTTTTTTTTTTTTTTTTTTTTTTTTTTTTTTTTTTTTTTACAGCTGAGACAGAATGGTCCCTATGTATTCTTCCAGCTGCTCCTCAGGAAGGGCTTGCTTTTCAGTGCCTAAAGAATTCTCCTGTCTTTTATAATTTTTGGAATGTGTCCTGACCACAAGATCTCTCATCAAAACGTTTCACAAATAGGAATCAATGAAGTATCTAAAATCAAGTGCAATATTATTCTTTTTAAAGTTCCATGCTGTTCTGGCCCAGCAGGATGGTAACATTTTGCTCTGTGTGAGGTCTGCAGTGTAAACACCTATTTGAAGATAGATAGAGCCATCATTCTGGCTTTGGTTTCAATGAACCAATAGTCTTACTGAAGTCAATTAAACTGACTCAGCCCAACTGCAACACTGGTTTAGACAGATGAGTACTGGGGTGTGTTTGTGTGTTGGGGGGGGGCTCTTTCTTTTTTATGCTTACATGTCTGTGGTCCTTAACTTTATGCCTGACAATGCCATCAATCTTAAGAAGAAATTTAAGCTAATTTCCTGTTTTGATTTTTTTTTTAAGCCAAATGACAGTGGTTTAAACTAAATATACTTTGGAAATCATGTAAAACTTCGAGGCATTATTGCCGCATGCCTAGTGAGGACTGCGGCTGTTGCTGACTAATTTGGAACATCTGGACAGTTCATCCTTTAATCTTTGCCTATGTGAAAGTGAAATCCTCAGGAGAAAGGTAAGATAAATGCTGGAGTACAGAATAAAATGTGACCTACAACTACAGTTTATCAACAGTGAAATGGGTGACATAGACCTTTGGTATTTCTCTTTATTTATCATGTAACTAAACAAAGAGGGTAAAAAGGCACCCACGTGGGTTTGATGATGGGGACAAAAGGGGAAAACACATGACAGTATATTAAGATGTCGCCTTAAGATCATTTGCTTCACAAACAGTAATTTCTAAAAAATCATATGCCTACAAGGTTGTTCAGCTGTTGGGTAGAACACATGCATCCCAGGACTATAGGGCAGGATTATGTCATTAAAGAGTTCAGTTTCAATTTTAGGCTAATATGTAAATAGATCATTGTACTAAGGCAGCTGTTAAAGGGACCCCAGGATGAGTTATTTGTTTAGTTGGATGTGCTCAACAATAGCCTTTGTCCCCGAAAGAGCCAGAGCAAACAAATGATTGTAAAAGAGCACACTTGAAAACAATTACTTTTCACCCATTCCTTGACAGCTTTGGCTGTGAAACCAACCACCCAGGGCAGAGAGAGCTTCTATGCCTCTGTGACTACAAGTTAAGTTTTAGAAATGGGGGTATTTCAGTTGGTTACAGATTCAGTCTAGCTCATGGGAAGTAGATCCCCTTAAGCAGCCTGTACTTGGAGCTGCAGAAATTTTGCTTAGACAACATAACTTGCCTAGATGTTGGAGTACTCATGTGTGATGGTAGTTGACAATCTCATTAGAGTACAGGCCATTATTAAAATATGCACAAGACTAAAACCTCAGAACAAAGTTTCATGTCTAAGGAATTCAACTCAGTGATAGCTCATTAAGGGAAATTTATCCAGAGACTGGATTGAACTGCATAGCTAAGCTTGTTCACCGGTCAGTCCTAGTTGTTGCTATCTATTTGTCTAAGAAATTTCTTCCCTGAGGAAAAAGCTACCAGTTCTTCTTGAAAAGCTACAGAAATGCAAAAATCTTTCCTGGGGAATTTTTTTTTCATAAACAAAAAAAGGGGGCTTTCAAATAGCTATCATCTCTCCTGCTTACACATTATGCCATAACACTGTAACATATATTTTAATCCAGGAAGGCTTATAGGGAAAAAAGAGAAATGCTGGCGTTTATTATAAAATAACATGTTTTAAAAACCATTAAAACTTGAGAACTAATGTAGGTCAGGGACGCAGAAGCATAGCTATATCAGATCTCTGTCTCAAACAACTTGAGTATTGTTGGTTTATAAACCAATGGCAAAGCCTAGTGTGCCCAACTTAATTCACACACACTTTCCAAATGAGTAGGGGTTTGTTGCGAGTTGGAAGCACATAAAGAGAAAAGGAATGTGCATACCTAACATGGCACTTGGCTTTCTAAGGAATGATTTTTTTTTTTTTTTGTAAAGTTTTAATGTTGCTTCTCTTAAGGGTTCGAACTCCCTCAGTCTGCCTCCCAGCCCTTTCTCCTCACTGTATTTAAACACAAAGTTTTCATGCCACAAGTTCCTGGAAGAGGTCAATACCACGGGGGGGGGGGGCGTGGGGGGTGTCTGTGCATCATTGTATACTCATAACATGCATTGTACCCAGGGACACTTTGTAACTAGTAAGCATCTCTACACTTTTCTCTGAATTTCCTGTTCCTGGGGGGCTCCTAGTAAAACATTTAAGATGCTCTGACTGTAGCTGTTTTGCAGTTTCATTCAATCCCAAGGCTGGAGCTTAATGACATTGTTTTGAATAAAACGCTGGAATATCTGCGCCCCCCCCCACACACACCCACCCCGCCGCCACCAACCTCAGATTACTGCTGCATATGGTTAGAATAAAGAGCGAGCTGCAGCTGAAAACCTGGAGCAAGACAGTTCTCACTCATCTGGGAATAGAACGAGTTGGACAAACGCTCCCTCAAAAGGCACGAACGTTTGGACAGAGCTGGGGACTGAAAGAGTGATGTTCTCTAGCTTCACCCATTAGTGAACCAACTAACAAACACAATGGTGTTGCTGTCATTCTTTAGCCATAAGCAACAGGACGCTGTGTGTGGGCAGCAGTTTAGTGGGGAAGAGGATAAGTCGACCCCTTTTTGTCCTATTGATTTTTTTCCCTATTTGCATGACTTGAGCAAATTAAATGATGCAATATGGCTTTTTTGTTACAAAACAAAGTGAGAGGTACCACCCAGACACATATGTTGATTCGCAGGAGCTGTTTACATGAGAATAGAGTGAAATCTACCGTGAACTCAGCATAAAAATTAGATTCAGCCAGGGTATTTTTTTTTTAAATGCCTGGGCCAGCAAGACTGAGGCAGCACAAGTTTTCCAAGTCTCTCAGACCTTGACAACCGAAGTGCTGTAACAGTGGAATTCTTAATTAAACCTAAAATGGGGGAAAAGGGGGGGAGGGAGGGAGGAGGCAAAGACACCTGATTGTCTATTTCCAGTGCAATGGTTGTTAATGGTGAGATGCAGCAGGAGTTGGGCGGAGTACAGTAGATATATAAATCACATCACTGTATGTCAGGGAAAGAAACTTTCACTCGGTTAATAAGTTTATCGGCTCATGACAAATGTAAATGTCACCACTCTTGCAAAGGAGTTCCCAGGCAGGCAGCATCTTCCCAGACATCACAGTATGATGGAGAAACCACGCAGATTGAGAGCTACTACTATAGCCCACTCAAGCAAAAATCTCTCGCCAGCTTCTCCAACCCCTTGACAGGAGGTACCTGAAGTCCCCTTGCGCTGTTTTAACTCCTTGTCACGCAAGCTTAGCCCCCTCCGGGACCGGGGCTGGGGATCAGAAAGCAACCATGCCTAATCAGCCCTCTCTCTAACCGAGCACGTGGAGAAAACCGCACACATCTTCCCTAACCCGAGAAAAAATAAATAAATAAATAAATAAACTGGAAACCGTTACAACCACCTTCATTTACAGTCCACCGCAGACACTGCCCCATTTGATCCAAAGCACATTCTTTAAATAAAACTAGTGACCCAGCCCCAGGACGCAGGTACCACAGCAGAGTCTCTTCTCTGAGATAGGCAAGTTTGCCCATCATCTCCACAGCGGACTTGGGGGTGGGGTGGGGGGCTGGAAGAGCTATCTCCGAACACCCCAGAAGGTCACACTGCGGAATGGCCTTGGATCTTTGGAAAAGTTATCACCCACTGTCCCACCGGAGTTTGACTTCCCCCGGTAGCCAGGACAGCATCGCCACAGCCGCTGGGAACCCCACCCAGGCAGGATATCACCAAGTTCGCATCCACTAGGTCTCAGAGGAGCTGCCTACCTTGTTCTCCAGGCGTCCCAGCCCCGGGCTGTCACTCTGCAGACAGCAGGATACCCGAGGGTAGAAGCTTCCACACACGACCTCTCCTCCACTCAGGAGCTCCAGCTGGGACATCATGCGCCTGTCTCTCCTTTTCAGGCGCTTTGGGGGGTTCCCATTCAGACACCTTCTCCTCCTCGCTCCGCTCCCTTCGACTCTGTCCCCAAACTTAGCATCCCCCTCAAAGAAACCCAGAGCCACAGCCAGCAGCAGCAGCAGTAGCTTAAAGTAGAACATCTTCAGCTTGGAGCGCCTGGAGCCACAGGGGCTGGGCGCAAGAGGGTGATGGTGGTGGTGGTGATGGGAGGGGGGGACCCGCCACTGCCCAAGCAGAGCCACTAGGGCGCAGCTCCAGGAGAGAGCTGCGGGGCGGCCGGACACTCTAGAGGCAGAGAGGGAGGTGGCAGAGAGGGGCGAAAAGAGCTAGAGCGGTGCAACTCTGCAATAAAAGAAAAACAGTCAAAAGCCGAGGCGATGGGTCCACTAAAGTGCCGGTGAGCCGGTGCGCAGTCGTGCCAGCGTCAATTGGGTTGGAAGGGAGGGAAAGGGTGCGTTCCGATGCTGCGGCTGGGGAGTGGGAGAAGGAGGAGGAGAAGAAGGAGTTGGAAGAGGAGAAGGAAAAGGAAGGAGAGGAGAAGAAGGTCATAGAGCTTCACTGGTCCGTGTAACGGGAGTTGTTTAGGTGAGACAGTGGCAGGAACCGAACCGGTGGCTGCAGAGGCGGTGGCGGTGATGGTGGTGGCGGCGGCGGCGGGGCGGCCGGAGGCAGGGCGAGCGCTGGGTTCTGGAAGATGCTGAGAGGTCTCCTCTGCCGGCGGCTGCAGCTTCTCACACAGCCTCTCATGTTTCGCTCTCTCTTTTCTTCTTCTTTTTAACTAGCGCGCGGGGAGGTGCTGCCACCGCGCGCCCCTTGACGTCACCGCTTCTCGCGCGCCCCCGCCGGGGACCGGGGAGAGGGGAGGGGACCGCCCCCGGAGCGAGAGCGCTTCCTCGGCCACCCCTTCCTCCCTCCCTCCCTCCCACGCCTCACCCTCCACCCACCCCACGGTGGCCTGGGGCTGCGAAGGGATGGGGGACCAAGGCGGGGATGGGGGGTGGGGTGCGCGGAGCGCTTTGGCCGAGCTTTGGAAGCCAACCTCCCGAGCCAAGCTTGCAGCCCGCGATGCCCGGAGCCCAGGGCGAAAGCGCAGCGTGCTGACCGCGGCCACCCAAAGCTCCTGCACCCGGCAGTGAGCCCGGAGAATCGAACCGGCCACGGGAGGTGGAGGCTTGGAGGCGACGCTTCCAGGGCATCGCTCTCGCTACTGCCCCGGCGGCGGATCTCCAAACCTGGGGACAAGAGGAACACAGTGGACCAGAGCGAGCTGGAGAGAGCTTTTCAGTCCTTTTTCCTTCCCTCGCCCTTCCCTTACCGTCCTCCCCCCTCCCACCACCCACCTGGCCGGCATGACGCTCCCTGATCCCCAGGGAGCCTTGAAGGAAGTCCTCTGCTTTTGAGGCAGCGACGGCGAGCGGTGGTAGGTGGCTTTCCCAGATGCTGCGGGTCTGGATAGGCTGAGATGACTTGGGGACTTCTGAGAAGGGCCCTTGGGCTTTGCTGAAGTCCTCATGGGATTAAGGAAGGGGTCCAGATGACGGTCTGTGGGGTCACAGAACAGGGTGTCCGCAAGCTGGTTGAACTTGAATCTGCCTCCGGGTGTGTGTGTGTGTGTGTGTGTGTGTGTGTGTGTGTGTGTGCGCGCGCGCCAGCATTTGAGTAGATTGTACCCTGGCGCGGAGAACCCCCTCTACAATGGAAATAAGAAGCGCCCTGCAGACAGCCATCTGGGAATCCGGGTTCCTCTGACCTAGGTGGGCAGAAAGGCTGGCCATTCAAGCAGTATTCATTCTCCCCTCCCCCCTCCCTGGTATGCAAGTGTAGAGGAAGAATTAGTCGCAGGTGTGAGGTGTGAGGTGCAGAAGCCTGGAGCATTAACCTTGCTTTCCGCAAGACAAATTCCGCCCAAAATGCGTCTAACAGGACATCCTCTACATTACTAAGAGCCTCGACGTGATGTTTCTTGCATCCCTGCAAGTTGGCATGGGGACCAGTCTCTAGGGAGTTGCAGGCAGAATGTTTTTTTTTTAAAACCCATTTGGATGTTTAACGGGGGGTGGGGGGGAGCCCGTTTGCTGATGGATGGCGTTTCAAGAGTCCATAAAGCCTTTTTTCCCATTTTGGCAATGGAGGAATGGTCACCATATTTGGATTTGCTTTATTTCTCGGACACAGATTTCACCAAGCTCCCAGGAAAGTTGGTGGTGGCTGAGGTGAGTGACTGAACAGCAGTTCTATTCAGAGTGCTGGCAGTGGCTACATGGGCCCTTCTGTTCCTCCCTCTCCCTGCACCCAGATTTACGACTTATGAATGAAGCTAGGTTTTTAGCAAAAGAGATAACTGGTTAGGATAAACTGAAAACCGTCTGGGGATGTTTTGGCCTGGTCCTCTGCTAAAGCTTAAACTTTCCTCCAGGGACTGTTGTACACTTCTCAGTACATGCCATTGTGAAAGCTGCTTTGGTTCCCACACAGTTTATCTGCCAGTCTTTCTGCTTGGAAGTCTTTGACGATAAACATTTTTAAACTCTCTCACTGCAGTAGATGGAGTGATGTCTATCAAGTCAAATCACTGGCACGATTTCATCTCATTAGGTAGTTGGGAAACCAGGACCCAGGAACCCAGGCCAGAATGCTTTCTGTTATTCAAGGCTTTATTGCCAAAAGCCATCTCGTTGATCTTTTTCTCAAAATGAAGATCCTTCTAAAATCATATCTCAGTGGCTCAAGCTACCATTCTCAACTGATAAATTTATGTCAATAGTTTTGGTGTAGGCCTTCCTATAGCTTGTTCTTTGCAAGTAAGAAAGCCAAATGTGAATTAATATTGGTTTTACAAAATTATATACCTCTTATAAAGTATGTCTCCAGGGACTGGAGAGATGGCTTAGCTGTTAAGCGCTTGCCTGTGAAGCCTAAGGACCCGGGTTTGAGGCTCGATTTCCCAGTACCCATGTAAGCCAGATGCACATGGTGAAACATAGGTCTGGAGTTCGTTTGCAGTGACTAGAGGCCCTGGCGTTCCCATTCTCTCTCTCTCTCTCTCTCTCTCTCTCTCTCTCTCTCATTCTCTTCTTCTCTCTCTCTCTCTCCCTTTCTCTGTCTCTAATAAGTAAATAAAGTATGTCTCTAAGTTTCATGATACAGATTACTTAAAGGAGGTAAGCTTGTTCTTTCTTCACACATGGAAGCTAGAACTGTGGTCCATCATGAAAGATAAATAAATAATTAGGTCATTTGAAGTGAGTTTGTTCTTAGCGCCACGGATGGAAGTTCCAAGCAGTCACTAGGTGGTGTTCCTCAGGTGGACTAACTTCTGATTGTTTTATTCCAGTGAGAACATTGCCAGCCTTACCCATGGTAGATCAACAGCATAATTTCTTAGAAATCCAGAACCCCGACCGGGTTACTTCCTAAGATTAAAGCCTTCTTGGAGGCTGCAACAGGAGACCTGGAGCCATCTACACCCTTGGACCCTCCATCCCGGAAGCCTTCCTCTTCAGCCACATCTCCAGAGATGGAAAGAAGGAACCCTTTCTGACCAGGCTCATCCAGATGAATCAAGTTGGACTTTGAAAGCAAGAAATGGGGTGTCACAGGGGTGACTGGGTCACTGTCTTCTGCTCATACTACCACTGAACAAGCCCCACCAGAACTGCCACCTGTGTGTAAGGTGGTGTCCTCTGTTCAAGCCTTGAATGGCAGCTGAAATCCTGTCCTAGCTCTGCCCACCAAGCTGTGATCACTGGGATGTCATTGTGTCTACTCAGAGAACATAGTTTCTTTTCCAAATGTGTGCCAGGTCACCTGGTAGGGGCTAGGGCCAGCTCTGGTTGTCCAACCCAAGCCCCCCGCATCGGCGAGGCTCTACAAGTGATTTTGGATGAATTAATGATTCTCATGGATATGTTGGCTTTATTATGAGATGCAGTGTTTGGTATGCATTGAAATTAATTTTGTAAAGTTCAAAAATATTACCATGTGTGTGAATTGTATATGTGTGCTGTGCATAGATACATAGATTTGCATATATATATAGTTACAAAACATATAGAAATATTTTAAATGTTAGGGAAACTTTTAAAAATTAAAAATGATTTTTTGGGCCAGGGAGATGGGTAGTAAAGTTCTTGCTATACAAGTATAGCGACCTGAGTTCGAATCCCCAGCACCCACATAAAAGGTGGGTATGGTAGTGAGTGCCTGTTATACCAGCACTGGGGAGACAGAGGCAGGAGAATGCCCAGCACCTCCTGGCTAGTTTGTCTAGCCACATCAGCAAGCTCAGGGCTCAGTGAGAAAGCTTGTTTCATAAACATAAGGTCATCTCTGCTCATGGTCACCCCACCACACACATGCACCTATATATATACAAACACGTATACATATATGCATATCACACACACATATTCAGAATAAAGAATTTGTAGTGGTTTCAATTGCATAACTACTTAAAACAATACTTTTTACACATGGATTTCTGACCCTCACAGAAATATGTGTATTTCATTCAATTTCAATAACTATATATCAATGCCAGATCCTGTATTAAACAATAGGAATATAGTTATCAAAATGGAAACACATATCTTAATTCTAGGTAGTTAATAATCAATTACAGAAGACACATGGTGAGGTCACAAATAAATTTCCTATTGTAACTTGTGATAAAAGGATATGAAAGAAATGCTAAAGCACATTTATTTCAAATTCATTGACAGCCAAAAGCCTGTCTGGGGACAGGACATCTGAGCTGAGATACAAGGATGACTTAGAAGGAGTTTGTGAAGAGACTCCACTCTGCCACTTAAAGTGCAGAAGCATTTGATTTCAGAATAGAATTTGGCACATTTAAGGGACACCATAGGCCAAATTTAAAATGTTGTCATTTATAAACTCCAGGTAAGTAATGAAGTCACACCTATGTAGTTTCCTTTGCTTCTGCAAGTACTCTTTCTATTTTCCTGCACTGTGCTGTTCATCTTTCCCTCTGTTTCAATCCTGGTTGGACCCTCTATCTCTTCTAGGAGTCATTGCATTTTGGTTGTAACTTATGTAATAAGCATGCATACCATGTTTATTTTCTTTCTTTTAAAAAATATTTTATTTATTTATTTAAGAGAGAGACAGAAAAGCCGGGCGTGGTGGCGCACACCTTTAATCCCAGCACTTGGGAGGCAGAGGTAGGAGGATTGCCGAGAGTTCGAGGCCACCCTGAGACTACATAGTGAATTCCTGGTCAGCCTGAGCCAGAGTGAGACCCTACCTGGAAAAACCAAAAAAAAAAAAAAAAAAAAAGAGAGAAAGAGAAAGAGAGAGAAGTAGATAGAGGGAACAAGAATGGCCATGCCAGGGCCTCTAGGAACTGCCAACGAACTCCAGATGCATGCACCACCTTGTGCATCTAGCTTACGTGGGTTCTGGGGAATCGAACCTGAGTCGTCGGGCTTCACAGGCAAGCGCCTTCACTGTTAAGCCATCTCTCTAGCCCCTATGTTTATTTTCATCCACACATTTTATCAGAGTCTTTTTCATATGTGTGGACAAGATGGTAAGTGCCAGAAATAAGAATTACATGCTTCCCTTTTGGTCACACTGGCTATATTATGTTCGTCCTACAGTGAGCAACCTCTTCATAGGCATTCCTGTTTGACTAGACACTTTTTTGAAAGCCTCTAAGAGAAGAAATAGAGGCTGGCGATATAGCTAAGTTGCTAGAGTGCTTGCTTAGTATATCTTGGGCTCCATCCTAAGTGCCACATAAACCCAAGTGTGGCGGTGTAGTGCCTGCAATCCCAGTTCTTAGGAAGTGAAGGCAGGAGGGTCAGGAGTTCAAGACCATCCTCAGCTCCATAAGAGTTTGAGACCAGCCTGGGATAGATACCCTGTCTCTAAAATTAATAAAATAACATGGAAGAAGTATATTATAAAAACCTTTTCATTGTCCAACAAGAGGTAGGACCCACTTAAGAGTCTCCTTGAGAGTGACCTTGCTACTTTACTGTGATGAGAGAAGCGGACAGAAATAGAGAGAGATGGGGTGGGGGCGGGGGAGAATGCACAGGTTGTGAAAACTACAGATAATACAGTCCAAGTTCACTGATGATCACAAGGGCAGGACGACTGGAGGGTTATCTCTCTCTTTTTTCTTATAAGTCAATATGTATATGCCAGACCATGCTCTGGCACTGGGAACACAGGTGAGCAATCTCATGGAACTTCCTCTACTGAGGAAGACTCTGTATTGTACCAGATGGCTGTGAGAGCTGCAGAGCAAAATGACCACAGAGAAGGAAGGCACAGGGATTGAGAGAAATATTTTGTGGGCGTTGTCAGGAAAGGTAGATATCTGGGAAAACTTAAAGCAGTCATGTGCATGCAGATATCTGTATACATAAGGCATAGCAAGACAGAGGGAATGGAGCAGGAATGCCTGGTATGGGTAAGGATTAACCAAGAGGCCTTTCCTGTGTGAATGGAGCAGAGTGGGTACTAAGAAAATGATAGGAAAGGCCAAGACGTAGTCAGGGCCCAGATTGTATAGAATCTTTTAAGCCAGGGGTCCTTTTTGCTTTTTTCTCTCTTTCTCCCTCCCTCCCTCCCTCCCTCCTTTCCTTCTTTCCTTGTCTATTATTTTTGTAGTAGGGCTTAAACCTCCTGGATGCACGGAAAGTATTTGACTCTGAGCTATATCCCCAAACTCTAATTGGGTTCTTTTTAAGAACTGTTGGAAGAAAGCCACTCACATCATTAGGGAAGAGCCCAGGTTGACAGAGCCTAAGGTTGGGGAGAGCTCTTGTGGGGCTGTGGAGTCAGTCAATCATGGGATGTGGGTAGAAGACTTAGAATAGCCATTTACATGCCCGGCATGGTGGTGCACGCCTTTAATCCCAGCACTCGGGTGGCAGAGGTAGGAGGATCGCCTTGAAGGCCACCCTGAGACTAAGTAGTTAATTCCAGGTTAGCCTGGGCCAGAGTGAGACCCTACCTTGAAAAAAAAAAAAAAAAAAAAAAAAAAAAAAAGAATAGCCATTTACCCCTGACCCGGAGGCACAGCTTCTCTAGGATGTCTGTCTCTTTCTTTTAAATTTAAAGATTATTATTAAATTTAAACATTATTATTGCATTGATCGCATCCCACAGATTTGGAAACGTTGGACTTTTATCTCCTTGCGGCCCAAAATATTTTATAACTCACCTCTTTGGGTTCTTTGACCTGCAAATTACTGAAATCTGTGTTAACTTCCAAATACTTAGGGATTTTTTTCCCTGAAGATTTTGTTGTTGTTGTTAATTATAACTTGATCTCATTATAGTTAGAGTATATTCAATATGAGTTGAATTTTCAAATGTGTGAAACATTTTCACGGGCAAGAAAACGGTCTATTTTGGTAAACATTCTGTATATAGACTATGTTCTGCTACTATAGAGAAAAGTGTGCTAGAAATGCCAGTTTGGGTCAGTTTGGTAGATAGTGCTGAAACCTCTTGTCCCCTATTTTCTTTTTTTTTTTTTTTAATTTTTAAATATTTATTTATTTATTTATTTGACAGAGAAAGGGGGGGGCGCCAGGGCTTCCAGCCACTGCAGATGAACTCCAGACACATGTGCCCCCTTGGGCATCTGGCTATCGTGGGTCCTGGGGAATTGAACCAGGGTCCTTCAGCTTTGCACGCAAATCCCTTAACCGCTAAGCCAGCCCTCCAGCCCTTATCTCCCATTTTCTGTTTGCTGGTATTAGTGAGCCCAGGAGGGATACTGGCATCGAATGTACGGATTTTTCCATTCCTTCTTGCAGATCTACCATGTACATATGTACCCTATCTACATCTTTTGTGTGTGTAGTTTGAAGCGCTATGATTGGACACAACAATGTTTACTACTATTATCTGTCTCTTGATGATTAACACTTTGCCATTATAAAGTGTCTTTCTTTATTCTTAGGAATCATTTCTATTGATTAGCATTCGGGTCATGCATCTTTTCCCATTCTTTTACTATCTTTTTTAATTTGACAGAGAGAGAGAGAGAGAGAGAATGGGCATGCCAGGGCCTCTCAGCCACCATGAACAAACTCCAGACACGTGCGCCCCCTTGTGTGCATGTGCGACATTGCGTGCTTGTGTCACTTTTGCATCTGGCTAAATGTGGGACCTGGAGATTCAAATGGGCATTCTTAGGCAGTTAACTTAGGCAGATGCCTTAACTGCTAAGCCATCGCTCCAGCCCCTTTTTGTTTTTTTTTTTTTTTTTTTTTTTTTTTGAGGTAGGGTCTCACTCTAACCAAGGCTGACCTGGAATTCACTATGTAGTCTCAGACCTCGAACTCATGGCCATCCTCCTACCTCTGCCTCCCAAATGCTGGGGTTAAAGGTGTGCGCCACCACACCCAGCTCCATCCTTTTACTTTTAACCCATTTCTGTTCACCTGTTTAAAGTGGACTTATTGGAGATGGCATATAGTTGAGTTTTGCTTATTTTTGCCAATGTAACAACCCAGGAATGTAAATTGAGGTGCTTAGAGCCTTTACATGGGCAGTTATTGTTGAGTCCTTGGGTGATAACAATCATCATTCTTTTGTTTTACATTTACCTCTCTTATCCATTTTATTCTTCATTTTCTGCATCCATGTTTGTAGTGTGAGCGCATGTGTGTGTGTATGTTGGCATGGGTATGAGTGCATGTATGTACAGGTGCATGTGAACATGTGTGTGTGGAGGCTACAGGTTAACACTGGCTATTTTCTTTGACACCTCTCCCACTGATTTACTGGGACAAAGTCTCTCACTTGAACCCACAGCTTGCTAATTCTGCAGTGTAGCTAGCCAGCTTGTCCTGGAGATCTCAAACACTGAAATTACAGGAGGCCAGCATGCGCACCCAGCATTTAGTAGGTCCTGGGGTTCCGAACTCTTTTCCTCACACTTATGAGACAAGTACTTTGTCTCCTGAGCCATCTCCACAGCCCCAAACTATTTTCTACTCTTTTAACTACTTTGGATTAATTGAATATTTCTTATTACATTTTGTATCAGTGGCTTGGACCTTTTTTTTTCTTTCTTTTTAGTGATTACTTTAGGGTTATCTTTTCCCATTGTATCTTCAGTTAATATAACACCACTGTATTATATGAATCTTAAAGCAATACATAGGGCTCAGTGGTTAAGGCACTTGCCTGCAAAGCCTGACCACCTGGGTTCAATCCCCCAGTACCCATGTAAAGCAAGATGCATAGTTGCACATGCATACGAAGTTTGTTCACAGTGGCTAGAGGTGCTAGCATGCACATTTCCTCTGTCTTTCTTCTCTTTATCTCTCTCTCTCTGCTTGCACGCATACATGCACACACACACACACACACACACACACACACACGTCAATATACACTTGTGGGGACTGGGTTCCAGAACCCCTGAAGATACCAGATCTGCACACATTCAAGTTCCTTCTACTAAAATGAGAAACCATTTGCATGTAACCTGTGCACATTGGGCCATATACTTTAAATCACCTCTGTATTATTTATAATAGCTATAATAACAAAGAGACAGTACAAATAGGTGCTACACTATATTGTTTAGGGAATAATGACAAGAAAGATGTCTGTACATGCTCAGTGCAGATTTTCACATGTTTTAGATCTGCAGTTGAATGAATGACCGGAAGTGCAAGGTCAAGGACACTTCCACTTCTCCATCCCAGTCTCTGGGTATAAGAATGAACACGATAATATATATTTTGCTGTATGTTATAATATATAAAATATGTTATTTTTCTTTACATAGATATGTATCTTTTAGTAAGATTAAAAACACAAATAAAGAGTCTTGTTTTTAAATTGGCCAACATGCAATCTTTTTTGGTGCTGTTCATTTCTTAGTGTAGATATAGTTTTTATTTTTTTATGAGAGAGAGTAAAAATGACAGCAAAGAGAGAGAAATGGTGTGTCACGGCCTCCAGTCACTGGAATCAAACTCCCAGACCCGTGCACCACCTTGGGCACATGTGCAACCTTGCTCGTGCATCACCTTGTGCATCTGACTTACGTGGGATCTGGGGAATTGAACCTGGGTACTTAGGCTTAGGTGCTTAGCTTTTTCTTTCTTTTTTTTTGGAGGTAGGGTCTAGTTTTTATTGGTATGATTTCCTCCTGCTTGAAGGACATGCGATGGTTGTTTTTGAAGTAAGGGTCTGATGGTGATGATATTTACATTTTTTGCATGTCAGAAATGCCTTTATCTTGCTTTTGTTTAAAAAATTTATTTATTTATGCATGTATACATGCATGTACATGTGCATTCTTGTGCTTGTGTGTGTGAGACTGTGCATGCCACAGTGTGCACGTGGAGGTCAGAGGACAAATCCTGGGTCCATCTGTGCAGTTCCTCCTCTTTTGAGTACAAAATGCGCTCAGTCTAACGTTTAAAAAATTCCCATATTCTTTAAAGATTCCAGCGTCCTTCAAAAGTCCAAAGTCAAAGTCTCTTCTTAAATGGGACAACCTATGAAAAAATAATTGCAAGCTACATTCTTCCCACACACAATGGCACAGAGCAAATGTTCCTGTTCTAAAAGGGAGGAATGGGTGCATAGCAAAGAAAGATTGAGGCAAAGCAAAGCTAAAACTCAGAAGGACGATACCCAGTCCCAAAGCTCCTTGACCTGCATCTAAGGTAATGATGGAGTTATCTGGGTTCCAACAGCCTCGGGCAGCCCTACCCCTCCAAACACAACACAACTGCCTCCAGCACATGTGGTTTCTCTCTTGAGCCGGTTCCAGATGATGCTTGCAGCTTTCTTATATAGACGACCCATGGTCTCATGCTAGTTCCAATATCTTGGGGTTCTATTGAAACTTGGGCTTCATTTTCTCAGTTTTACACAGTGGCTTCTCAGGGCTTTCTTGACTGGAATCAGAGCCTGACACACATTGCCTAGCTTTGGTGGCTTTTTGGAACTTGATAGAAACCTCTATGACCCCACCCCCTCACTCCTGCATCTTTTATGCTTATAAAACCAGTGACCCATGGATATGCTGCCAAGTTCTTCTACCAGCTTGAAATATCACCTGCTGCAAATATACCTCTGCTCTGGCATTGGGCCATGCTTCCATGCTTTCAATCATCAAGCCAGAAATATAGAAGCCTTCTTCACTTCCCATTCCAAATACAACTGGACATGACATCCTGCCTGTAATACCTTCTTAACATTACTCACCTCCATCTATCCTTTCATTTATTGCTTCTTTTACTTAACTATTGTTGAAAGTTCTTATTACTGGGCTGGAGAGATGGCTTAACAGTTAAGGCACTTGCCTGCCAAGCTAAAGGATCCAGGTTTGATTCCCCAGGACCCACGTAAGCAAAATGCACAATGTGACCGTTCGCAGTGGCTTGATGCCCTGGTGCACCCATTCTGTCTTTCTCTCTCCTTCTCCCTCTTTCTCTCTGTATATCTCTCTCAAATAAATAAATAAAACATTTTTTTAAAGTTCTTATTACAGAAAATTTTAGACATAGTGAAATGTACCCACTTACCTTTACCATTGATCAGCATTTGGCTAATCTTGCCTAATTATATTCTTCCCTCACTCCTACCTCTGCTCCATTGTTCTAAATAAGTTTTCAGATGTTGTATCATTTTGTCAATGAAACGTCAGCACAGTAATTTTAAAAGACAAAAACATTTAAAACATAGACACAAAATCCTCATTATAATAAAAATAAAACTAATTCCTGAACAATATGTTTATAGACCTAGAGCCTTGATTTTCATTTTTACAAGACTGCTTCATAAGTGGTTCCTGTTTCATCATATCAAGGAACATGTAGTATGTGGCTGTTGTAATGATAATATTTTCAGTAGCTTTCTTATATTAGTCCATCTAAAGTTTCTGTAAGCTTTCATATGGTGGTTTCCATAGCTATTGATCATATTGTCTTGGCACATTTTCAGATTATTATCATCTCTTAATGACTTTGTAATAATTTAGTATGATTACTGTGCCTCCTAATCTCTATGATGCCCACCGCAATCAAATAAAGTTTTGTATGTCACAAACCATTTCATATGATTCCTTTTATAAAATTATTTAGTCAGCCAGGCATGGTGGGGCACACCTTTAATCCCAGCGCTGGGGGTGAGGCAGAGGTAGGAGGATCACTGTGAGTTCAAGGTCACCCTGAAACTACATAGTGAATTTTAGGTCAGCCTGGGCTAGAAAGAAACCCTACCTTAAAAAAAATTATTTAGTCTAGAATATATCTAGACTATTGTAGAGTTAGAATATGTAGAATTATCTAGAATATAATTCAAAGTTTGTCATAAAATTAAAAGACTATATATCCTCTGGTCTCTGTTGACTTATATGCTCTTTGCTTGGCATTTTCTGAGATAGACTTCTTTAAGGTGGAGAAGTTACAAATGTTGGTTGTGTGTTTATGGGGACAAAAGATAACCTGTTCCACTGCTGTAGTAGATGGTAGAGTGTTTTCATAAAATTATGACATCTACCCCATTGAGAACCGGTGCGTGTTGAGAAGTCTTTGGCTATATCAACAGTGACAATGCGACATGTTCAAGTGTAAGGCCAAAACATACTGACTCCAGGGCAATGAACTTGGGGAAACATACAGATAAGGGAGCGATGATTTCTTTTTAAATGTGTAATTTACATATTTGTTAAAAAAACAAGGCATGTTTGCTCAGGTTGTACCATCATCAAGTTCATTGCCATGACACTGTCACTTGAAGTTACTGTGTAGATATAAATAATTATGGCTCATGTTACATAAACTATAATTACAATTCCCAGTTGATTAGTTGTCATTCTGTCCCACTTATTTACTTTTTGATTTTTTGCTTGTGTGTGCACTTGCAAGTGTAATGTCGTATGTGTGGTGTAAGCGCTGTGTATGTGCCCGTGAGTGCCCCATCCTTCTACACAGTGAGAGCTGCTGGCCTGTGGGGGCTGGACTTGGACGGTGGGCCCATTGCTCTTCCACCTCGTTTTGTCTTGTTTTGAGCCAGTGTCTCTTTCTTGCCAGAGCTTGTACCAATTCTTGTGTCTCTGCTCCCCTGTGGGACTGGAACTATACATGTATGTGAGCACACCTAGCTGTCTACGTGGGATCAGAGATTTGAACCTGGAAAGTCTTAGACCCTCCCTCATGCTGGTACAGGAAGAGCCCTTACTTAAGATCTGAGTCATTTCTCCAGCCCTGGTCTATTTATTTTTAATTCATTTTAAAGACATTTAAACTACTTTAATTATCTTTTAATTAACTCATTACAAAATTTAAAGTTATGTAGTTATGCCCTATTCATTATACTATATACACCATATTTACTTATTGAATTCAACTGAAAAGAAAAACCATTACTAGTTATAAAATCCCTAGACCATCAGTAATGACTAGCAGATGACAGCACACGGGCTTTCTCTCACTTTGCCCTTCTCACTGTCCATAGCTGGGCCCACACTGAATTGTGGTGGAGTATACTGTGGTAGGTGCCATGACCTACCACTTAAGATCATGTCTCTTTTGTCCGTCTGGCCCCGCATTTTGCAAGCATTTTTGAATCCCCAAGGTTCTATCCGTGTCCCTGCTGAAATGATCTGTTCTCTGAGAACTGACCTTGGGTCTGTGTCTGTGAAAGGGACTGAGTTGGGATGAGACATGCAGCACCATCATTAGTAGGCTCTCACGTAGATTTTTTGGGATGGCCAGAGGTTGTGTCTTTTAATATTGCATCCTGTCAGTTCATACCAATTGACTTACTTAGTGGTTGTGACTTAATGTGTGATTTTTTTATAGCACATGCGAGAGGGTTTCTTTAGTAACATCAGTATCCCATAATACCCGAATCAGTTACAGGAATGTTTTTTTTCTGCTACATTCTCCTTCAATGCGATTGGAAGGGTGAGCTAATGGGATCAGAGAGTGCTCCGAAATGGTGCTTAATTATAAAATAATGGAAAACAGTCTATAACATGATATGACATCATAAACAGAATGATTACTACTGAGCTGATTCAGTAATTAATGATTACAACAGTTAAATTAACTCAATTTGTATCTCATCCCCACAGAAATGATACAAGAAAGTATAACACCTTAACTATGTAGACAATTACTAAAATATGGAAGATATGATATGTTCCCGTAATTGAAGCCCACACAGCTATAGGATTAATTCCTTTTGTGTGCATTAGGCGTTTTGAAAACTAACTAAGTCTTTGACTCATATCAAGACCACCTTGTAGCAAGGCTTAATTCTTCAATGGATACCTATTTATCATTTAGCTAAATGTGTGGCCACTAACCCACTGTAATAAAATATGTAAATGAGCATTTACTTTTGATTGAATGACAGCATGTTTTATTTCAGGGTGTTTGTTTTTTTTGAGAGAGAGTCAGAGAGACAGAGAGGGAGAGGAAGACAGATAGAGAATGGGTGCTCCAGCAGTCTCTCAGCCACTGTGAACGAACTCCAGATGCGTTCACCCCCTTGTGGGCAAGTGTGGCATTGCGCCCTTGCGTCACTTTGCATCTGGCTAAACGTGGGACCTGGAGATTGGATCCGGGTTCTTAGGCTTAGCAGGCAGGCTCCTTAACCGCTAAGCCATCTCTCCAGCCCTTCAGGGTGTTTTTACTTAAAGGGTAATATAGAAATATTAAGACTTGTTTATTCAAAGCAGGCTACCTCAGTCAAGACAATACACAATGAATCCTCAAAGATACTAAACTGTGTAGAATTTTGGCAATTTGACAGTCTGGTGAAATATTTCTTTGGAAATAGGAACGATAAGTATAACACAAGCCTGGTTAGATCAGACTTAAATATCTGATCATTTATACACTGTTAAGCATTTAAAGACTCATGTAGAATTAATTGGCCTGAAGAAAATGCTACATGCTACAAGTCTATATTGTGTAGCTTAACACATGGGTGGACGACTGTATTTAGCTATTTGCTCTAGAAAGGACAGATGCATTTCTGAAAGATTGTCCTGACAGACTAAAATAAAAACTGAGCCTTTAAGTTTTTAGACCAGAGAAACGATCATTAATTGGAATAACTGATTTAATAAAATGTGGCACAGCTAAAACATTATTTGTACAGTGCAGTTCCAGATCACAAACCGTGCTGCATTCTAAAATGCAGGAATTGTACACATTCTTTTATTTTTAGAGTTTGTGGCTTATTTATAAAGAAATCCTTCACTTTTTTGTTGAAAATAGGTATGGATTTTTTTTATATATATACTGCTCTAGGCCATGGAGTTCTGCAAACATTTTCATTTATTAATGGTTTCAAACACCTGGGAATTTTGTAGACATTAAAGATATTTTTATATGCATAAACTTAGAATAAGTTGTATTTCATGAGTAGAAGTCATACTAGAGTCAGCCTTCTGGTTCTTGGACTGGTTTGCCTTACAGAAAATGCAATTAGGTGGACTTAGTGGTAGAGCACTTGACTAGGACACATGACGCCCTGGCGTGCATCCCCAGTACCGAAAAAAGATGATTTTTTTCCATTCAAAACATCAAAAAATAAAGCCGGGCGTGGTGGCGCACACCTTTAATCCCAGCACTCGGGAGGCAGAGGTAGGAGGATTGCTGAGAGTTCAAGGCCACCCTGAAACTACATAGTTAATTCCAGGTCAGCCTGGACCAGAGTGAGACCCTACCTCGAAAAACCAAAAAAAAAAAAAAAAAATCAAAAAATAGATCCATAAAATCAAGTTCTTGAAATGCATTTGGATAGTTATAACTATAAATCAACCCAAGTATCAGAATTCCATAGTCTTTAAATCCAAACTTTTTTAAAAGATTGAAGAATCACATTGTGGGGTTTTCCCCTTTCAGTATAAACCCCACACCCATTGAGTCTGTTTTTGCTTTCCTGTGAAGACCAAGTCGATCATAATCACTATATGCACATTGATTATTGCTTTAAGAAGATAGCTTGGGGGCTGGAGAGATAGCTTAGTGGCTAAGGTTCTTGCCTGCAAAGCCTAAGGACCCAGGTTCAATTTCCCAGTACCCACGTAAGCCAGATGCGCAAGGATGTATGTGTCTGGTGTTCATTTGCAGTGGCTGGAGGCCCTGGTGCACCCATTCTCTCTCTCACCCTATCAAATAAATTAATTAATTAAATATATTTTTTAAAAAGAAGATAGCTTGAGATGATTGCTACGTACTTGAACAATCAGTTTATTATCTTTGACATGAGGTCAACCCCAATGCCAGCTCTCTATCTGGAGACACAACACTGTCCTCAAAGGCTTCACTCACAGATGGGAGAAGGACCTTGTAAAAATGTGCTGACGGCCGGGCGTGGTGGCGCACGCCTTTAATCCCAGCACTTGGGAGGCAGAGGTAGGAGGATCGCCAAGAGTTCGAGGCCACCCTGAGACTACATAGTTAATTCCAGGTCAGCCTGGACCACAGTGAGACCCTACCTCGCAAAAACCAAAAAAAAAAAAAAAAAATCAAAAAATAGATCCATAAAATCAAATTCTTGAAATGCATTTGGATAGTTATAACTATAAATGAACCCAAGTATCAGAATTCCATAGTCTTTAAATCCAAACTTTTTTAAAAGATTGAAGAATCACATTGTGGGGTTTTCCCCTTTCAGTAGAAACCCCAAACCCATTGAGTCTGTTTTTGCTTTCCTGTGAAGACCAAGTCGATCATAATCACTATATGCACATTGATTATTGCTTTAAGAAGATAGCTTGGGGGCTGGAGAGATAGCTTAGTGGCTAAGGTTCTTGCCTGCAAAGCCTAAGGACCCAGGTTCAATTTCCCAGTACCCACGTAAGCCAGATGCACAAGGATGTATGTGTCTGGTGTTCATTTGCAGTGGCTGGAGGCCCTGGTGCACCCATTCTCTCTCTCACCCTATCAAATAAATTAATTAATTAAATATATTTTTAAAAAAGAAGATAGCTAGCCGGGCGTGGTGGCGCACGCCTTTAATCCCAGCACTCGGGAGGCAGAGGTAGGAGGATCGCCGAGAGTTCGAGGCCACCCTGAGACTACATAGTTAATTCCAGGTCAGCCTGGACCAGAGTGAGACCCTACCTCGCAAAACCCAAAAAAAAAAAAAAAAAAAGAAGATAGCTTGAGATGATTACTACGTACTTGAACAATCAGTTTATTATCTTTGACATAAGGTCAACCCCAATGCCAGCTCTCTATCTGGAGACACAACACTGTCCTCAAAGGCTTCACTCACAGATGGGAGAAGGACCTTGTAAAAATGTGCTGACGTTGGGAAAGATGGAGGTCAATTTAGCACTTCCTCAGGGGAAGAGTGAGATCACAGTTATAAATTTAGTGTTGCATGCATTCTGTAAGTTTGCAATCGTCTTGCCTCATTTATTTTATAACTTGGACTTTCCTCTTTCGTGTTGCTAGAATATAGTGAAGTTCTTGGGTTCTCTTGGTTAGTCGACATATGGGGTTGGATGGCTTCTTTTGTGGCTGTCATCTCAGGCTCTTCTAAGGGCTTCCTCTCTGTGACATTTCTGTGTGTCAGGGCCTTCAGCTCCTGCAAACGAAGTCCAGATGCATGTGCTCCCCCTGTGTGCATGTGCAACATTGCGAGCTTGCATCACTGTGCATTGACTTATGTGGGACTTGGGCATTCCAATGTGACTTCTCAGGCTTCGCAGGCAAGTGCCTTAACAACTAAGCCATCTCCCCAGCCCCAATTATTTTATTTAATTTTAATTTATCATTCATATTATAAATATTATTTATATAGTATAAGTTATTTATTTATTTGCAATCAGAGCAAGGAGAGACAATCAGAGAGAATGGTTGTGCCAGGGCCTGCAGCTGCTGCAAACGAACTACAGATGCATGTGCCACTTTGTACATCTGGCTGTACGAAGGTACTGGAGAATCGAACTCGGGTTGCTAAGCTTTGCAGGCAAGTGCCTTAACCACTGGGCCACCTCTCCAGCCCTGACCAATTATTTTTGTGAAACAAGTTTCACCAGTGAAAAGTAGAAGATTTATACTTGATCTGTTTCTAATGCTGGGTTTAGTGATAAGGGTTGTGCATCTATTATCTCATGTAACCATCATGCAATGATTTTTAATATTTTTAATATGTCAAGAAACAAAAATAGTGAAATGAAGAAAATGGCACTCTGCCAATGTGAGCAACCAATGGCTCTTGGACTGGGAACCAAATTGGAATCCTATGGAGACAATGGTCATAGACTCCAATGAGAAGCAACCAGGAGTCTTTGGCCATAAAGAAAGGCTACAACCATCAAAATCTTTCTTAGTTAATTATGCTTATTCCCTTTAACCTATGCTGCTTTTACTGTCTGTTGGAGAATCTGCTTTCTCTTTCCCAGAATGCAGTGAAAACTGGGAAGAAACAAAATCCATGAACACGACAAGAAAAGATAGCTGATGCCCTATCATGAGATGAGCCACTTCTCACACATCAGCCAGGGTCCAGGTGAAACCACAGAGGAAATGTCGAGATGAGCAAGTGTGCTGCTCTCACATCTAGCCTGACAACCTGCGCCAGGGTGATGGTGATAGACACTGAGAACACTCAAAGCATATCAAAGCAGAAATCCAGAAGCTCCCAAGAGTTTAACACTAAAGTAGACTTATAACACACCATCTATGGCTCAGGGAATTTTGCATAAGAGGAGGTGGAAACATTGTGAGAGCCACAGGGTGTAAGGGAATATCCAGACGCATGGCCCCCTCACATACACAATTAACTGCTGCTCTCACAACTCATAACCCACAACCCCATGGTGAATACCAGTAACCCCACTGGGGAGGGTCCTCAGTGGAATGGGGGCAGAAAAGGAGAGAAATGATGGCACCAACACATGATTTGTCCATACAACAAAGTTTCTAATTAATAAATTTTTTTTAAAAAAGATGCTGGTTTGGGTACCAGTTTTAACTGAGATTAGCCCTGGGAGAGTCCCTTCTAAACTCATGTTTTAACTAAGGCTAGGACTGGGTTTGCTGACATTCAGAATGTAAGCCTAAAAGCATGTTTCATGCTGGTTATTGTCCAGAAAGTTCTTCCCACATGGCCCCTTGCCATGGCTCTGTTCAACAGCCTCTCAGCCACTGTGAATGAACTCCAGATGCGTGCGCCCCCTTGTGGGCAAGTGCGGCATTGCGCACTTGCGTCACTTTGTGTCTGGCTAAATATGGACCTTGAGAATCTAAGGGGCATTCTTAGGCTGAGCAGGCAGGCACCTTAACCACTAAGCCATCTCTCCAGCCCATGTATGGCTATTTATTGGTTCCATCTTTAAACACAAACCTGTGAGTGAGCCTTGAAGACATCTCTTTTCCTCATTTCATGTTTCTCATCCGTTATCAGATCATGTTCTATCTCTTAACTAGCTAATCTCTCTACTCTTTTTTCTCTCTCATTGTCTTAGCATGCTCACACCACCTTCCTGAACTATTGCCTCAGCCTCCTGATTTGTTTTTTTTTAATATCATGTATGTATGTGTGTATGTATGTATGTATGTATGTATGTATGTATGTATGTATGTGAGAGAGAGATAGTATGGGCATGAATTCCAGATGCATGCACCACCTTGTATATCTGACTTTATGTGGGCACTGAGGAATCAAGCCTGGGCTGGCAGGCTTTGCAGTCAAGTGCCTTAACCACGGATCATCTCCCTAGCCCACCCTGCCTTGTTCTGCAGTGTACATGCTCACTCCATTTCAATCCATCCTCTGTTTTGTAACTGAAACCCTATTTTAACAATGCAAACCTTTCAGTTCCTGCCTTGGTATAAAGACTTATGATCACCTTTAAAAATTGTCATAGGTCTGGAGAGATGGCTTAGTGGTTAGGGCCTTTGCCTGCAAAGCCAAGAACCCTGGTTCAATTCTCCAGGACCCACATAAGCCAGATGCACATAGGGGCACATGCATCTGGAGTTCATTTGCAGTGGCTGGAGGCCCTGGTGTGCCTATTCTCTCATCCCTCTCTCTCTCTGCCTCTTTCTCTCAAATAAATAAATAAATAATATAGATATATATTTAAAATTATCATAGTTTCTGTATGTTCACAGGTGTACATTGGTGGCATGTGTGTATGTGCTAGTGTGGTACCCACTGTATTCACCTGTGGTGGCTGAAGAGGAACATCGGGTGGTCCCCCTCTGTCACTCACCTGCCTGCTTTTCCTGGAGACCGAGCCTCTTACTGATACCAGAGCTTACTGCTCAAGAACGCCAGTAATTCACCAGTCTCTGCTCTCCACAGGACTAAGGTGACAGTTCTGAGTCACCATGCCAGGCTGTTTTACGTGGGTTCTAGAGATTCAAACTCATGTAGTATCAGGTCCCCTCATGCTTGTGCGAGAAGTGCACTCGGCTACCAAGACCTCTCTTCAGCCCTGTCGTACTTTTATTTTATTTTATTTTTTGAGGTAGGGTTTCACTCTCGCCTAGGCTGACCTGGAACTCACTATTTATGAACTTGAGTGAATGGTACGTGATTGTCTATTGTCTGGTTCACTGTGTTCATCTGCTGACTAATTTAGGCTCCTCCCTCAAGAGAGTGTCAAGATGCATGTGCACCTGCGTGCGGCCGAGGAGCTTTAAACAACATGGAGTTGCGGCTCATGAAGTGGGTTCTCAGTTTCAAAAGAAGGTAAGGTTCCATTCCCAAGGTTGCCCTTACATTGTTCCGGGTGTGTGCTCACTTTGCTAGTGGAAAAGGAACAAAGGAAAAGAGATAATGCATTTTTTCCCCTTTAAGCATACAACTCAGAAATTCTATACATGCTTCTCCTTATGTCATTGGTCAAATATTGTTTGACTTAATTTGGTTGTGAAAACAGAGGAGAGTATCTATTCTGTGTATTTATGAATCCAGGGGGAAAATGCCACTGTGGATTAAAGGGAAAACCATTATTGAAGGAGCACTGCCGTTATATTACAGCCGAAGTATTATTTCCTCCAGAAAGCCTTTCGTAAAACTGCAGTCGAGATTAATTCTCCCCCGTGGGCTCCCACAATCTCATACATTTCTCCATTGAATCCATTATTCTGGTTTGATGTCAGTTTACGGATGCTTTTGTGTTGATCTTATTCCCGACATTATTTGCTCAGTACCTAGCACTTGGTACTGATTGGTGCATATGGAGTATGAAATGACTGTGGCTAGGGCCAATCAACTTCATGTTGGTTCAGAAGAAAGGAAGACTGGTTGTTTTAATAACTTTATTGTCTACACTGCTTCTGAATTTTATATGAACAGAAAACAGCATTCAAATGTGGACCACAGGGGCTGGAGAGATGGCTTAGCAGTTAAGCGCTTGCCTGTGAAGCCTAAGGACCCTGGTTCGATGCTCGACTCCCCAGGATCCACATAAGCCAGATGCACAAAGTGGTGACTGCATCTGGAGTTCATTTGCAGTGGCTGGAGGCCCGGGCATGCCTGTTCTCTCTATATCTATCTGCCTCTTTCTCTCTCTGTCTGTTGCTCTCAAATAAGTAAATGAATAACAAAAAATTTAATAAAAACACAAATTAAGGCATAGTTGATATCAAGTAAGAAGCTGTTGAAAATACATAATACTCTACCTATCGTAAATATAATTCAGATAAATTCTTGGGCATGTGATGTCATGTGACTTAATGAGATGAATAGAACAGTTTCAATAGCATTGCTTGCAAACAAAACGGAACAAAAAATTACCAAATGATTTTCATTAGGATGTATGAAACAGGGCTGGAGAAATGGCTTAGCAGTTAAGGTGTTTCCCTGCGAAGCCAAAGGATCCCGGTTTGATTCTCCAGGACCCACATAAGCAAGATGCATGAGGGGCACATGCATCTGGAGTTCGTTTGCAGTGGCTAGAAGTCCTGGTGTGCCCATACTCTCTCTGTGTCTGCCTCTCTTCTATCTCTCTCTCTCTCTGCTTGCAAATAAATAAATTAAAATTTTTTAAAAAAAAGAATGTATGAAACAGAAATAACCTCTAAATTGCAGAGTAAATCTGAGTAATCTTTTTTCTGTATCTTTTGGAAGCAACTTCATGACAGATATTAATGCCCAGGGAAAGTAAAAACAAATTCTGAACATTTCTGATTTTTTAAAAACAAAATGATAATAGTAAATCTCATTCCGTGGTAGTTTTCACTATTTCACCATTTTAATTATTTATTTATTTGACACACACACACACAGAGGCATAGAGAGAGAGAATGGGTGCATCAGGACCTGTAGCCACTGCAAATGAACTCCAGACGTGTGTGACACCATGCGCATCTGGCTTATGTGGGTCCCAGGGAATTGAACCTGGGTCCTTCAGCTTCACAGGCAAGTACCTTAACCCCTAAGCCATCTCTCCAGCCCCCAGTTTTCACTATTTTAAAATGCCTTTGGATTATCCTTCCCCCCAGATATATTCTCCTTTTGAGGAAGCCAGAAGTTTATGGATTCATGTCTTTTTATTGTTGTACACACACATTGCTGATTATAACATGATCATGTTAACTATTTTTTAGACTGCATGAACTGTAGGATTTTTTTTTCCTTTTTGGTTTTATCTAAATGATAACCTCTTAAAATTTGTTCAGAGATATTTTCTCTAGCTGCATTTTTTGAGAAAATTTTAAGAAGTTTTGGCAATAATAATTCTTTGTTGAATGTTTAGTTGAATTCAGCCATGAAGCCATCTGGTCCTGAGTTCTATTGTTGTTTGAAGGCTTTTAATTCATTCTTCAATCTCTTCCTATGTAATTAGTCTGTTCAAGCTTTCTGTTTTTTCCTAATTCAACCATAATAAGTTGTATTTTTCTATAAATTTACTCATTTCTTCTCATCTATATGGTTCATTGGCATATAATTGTTCATTATAGTCTCCTATGACCCTTTTTATTTGTGAAGCATCTGTTGTAATGTCTCCACTTTTGTTTCTGGTTTTATTTATTTTCATCTTTTTTTTTTTGCACTTGCTATGGGCTTGTTTACTTTATTTGCTTTTTCAAAGAACCCATTCTTGGTTTTATTAATTTTTTTCCTATGGTTTTTCTGGTCTTTATTTGATTTATTTCTATTCTGATCTTTATTAATTCCTTCCTTCTCTCTTTGGGCCCACTCCTTTCTTTCACTAGTTACTGAAGCATACTGCTAAGCTTTTGACTTGGATCATTACTCTTTTTCTTTTCAAAAATATTTTATTTGGGCTGGAGAGATGGCTTAGTGGTTATGGCATTTACCTGCAAAGCCAAAGGACCCAGGTTCAATTCCCCAGGACCCACGTAAGCCAGATGCATAAGGGGCACATGCATCTGGAGTTTGTTTGCAGTGGCCAGAGGCCCTGGCATGCCCATTCTCTCTCTGTCTGTCTCTCTTCTTTCTCTCTCTCTCTCTGCTTGCAAATAAAAAAATAAAACTTATATGCAAGCAGAGAGAGAGAGAGGAGACAGAGAGAATGGATGCACCAGGGCCTCCAGCTGGTGTGAACAAATTCCAGATGCATACGCCACTTTGTGCATCTGGCTTTATGTGGATACTGGGGAATAGAACCTGGGTTGTTAGGTTTTGTGGGCAAGTGCCTTAGCTGCTGAAACATCTCTCCAGCCCTCATTATTGTTTTTCTAATGTGTAAATTTATGGGTATAACTCTCTGGCATTTATGACCATAAACCTTTATCTTAAAATTTTTTCTGCTGTAATTCATACATTTTTGACATATTATATTTCCATTTTTATAAAATTCTCATTTTTATTTGTTTCAAGATATCTTTAACTTCCTTTCTGATTTCTTCTTTGGTACATTGCTTTTTCAGTAGTATATTGTTTAATTTCTTTATGTTAATTTCTCTGATGAACATTGAAGCAAAAAACTTCAACAAAATATTAGCAAACTGAATCCATACTACATCAAAATAATCACACATGGTGCTCTTATCAAGTGGGATCAATTGCTGGCATGCAAGGCTGGTTTAACATGCAAATAAAACAGTGTGATTATGCTGTCAGAATGAAAGTTAAAATCAATAGAATAGACTCAGTTAATTCAGAATAAGCATTTGACAAATTTCAGGATCCTTTTTTAAATAAGAACTTTCATCAGCTTAGATATAAAATGTGCCTTGACATAATAACAATAATTTATTTAAAAACTAAGCTAAGATCCTAATTAATGGACAGAAACAGAAAGCATTTCTACTAAATCAAGTAGAAGAGAAAAAAGGAAAATTATCTCTATTTGCAAAGAATATAAGCATACATCTAGAAAACTCCAAACAGTCCTTCATAAACCTGTTAGAACTAATGACTACATTCAGTATAGCTTCAGATTACAAAATCCACCTACAGAAATCAGTAGCAGGTCTATTTATTAATGACGACCTGGCTGAAAAGAAATCAAGCCAGTACTGTAATTTAATCTTAACATCACAAAACTGGAAATAAACTTAACAAAGGTGGTGAAAGGTTTGTTTTCTGAAAACTACAAAGTACTGATGAAAAAAAAAATCAAATAAGGCACAAATCAAAAGAAAGATATTCCACGCTAATGAATCAGAAGACAATATAGTGTGAAAATGTTCACACTGCCAAAGGCAATACACAGGCTCAACACAATTCCTGTCAAAACAATCTTAAGTGTGTATTACCACAAATACCACAAACATCTAAAACAATTCTGAGAAAAACTAATCGTATATAATTATTTCTTATATCAATGGCACTTAGTGTCAAAAATCAATCAGAATCTTGGGCTTTGCAGCTTTGTCAAAGGAACATTTTATCATTTTATGTTTATTTCTAAACATTTAATCTTATTAACTGTAACAGATACTTTCATATGGGAAGGATACCAAGGTGGGTATAGCTGACATTTGTCTTCATTATTTTTCTATTTATTTATTTGAGAGAGAGAGAAAGAGAGAGACAGAGAGAGAGATTGGGCAAGCCAGGACCCCCAGCCACTGCAGACAACTCCAGACTCATGTGTCACCTTTTGCATCTGGCTTATGTGGGTACTGGGCAATCAAATCTGGGTCCTTAGTCTTCACAGGCAAGCGTCTTAAGTGCTAAGCCATCTCTCCAGCCCTCCATTATTTTCTATATGAATGTTTACATATCCATTACATAATATTTAAATCATAGTACCTATTAATGCAAATTGTCAGAAGTGAGGCCCCATGAGAATTCGTGCCAAATGAATGGCACTACTGGTCATGAATTCTTTTTGTTGTTGTTGTTTGTTTTTCAAGGTAGGGTCTCACTTTAGCCCAGGCTGACTCTTTAGTCTCAAGGTAGCTTCAAACTAAGAGTGATCTTCTTACCTGTGTGATGAGATTAAAGGCATGCACCACCATACCTGGCCATTAATACTTAATCATTACTGTTTCACCCTTTCTGTTTAGCTGGAAGTTAATGTCCTTGCAAAGAAAATGAAATGATGGTGACTTTTCCCTAAAACATAGTTCAGTGAAACATGAAAACATGGCACAGAGGTCTAATCAAGAAATAGAGGGGGGCTGGAGAGATGGCTTAGCAGTTAAGGTGCCTGCCTGCGAAGCCTAAGAACACTGTTCGAATCTCCAGGTCCCACGTTTAGCCAGATGTAAAAGTGACTCAAGTGCGCAGTGTCGCACATGTGCAACAGGGGGCTCACGCGTCTGGAGTTCGTTCACAGCAGCTGAGGCCCTGGCACACCCATTCTCTCTCTGCCTCTTCCTCTCTCTCTCTCTCTCTCTGTCTCTCTTAAATTAAAAGAAAAAAAAGTAGAGGGGAGAATTTTGTTTCCTTTCTGCTTTGTTCATGAATTCAGAGTCATTGGCACAGTTAGACATTGGTGTCTGGTCTAGGGTCATCCTGATAATGCAACACATTATCACAAAGTCAAAGGAACAAGTTACACGGTGACCCTTTAATTAGCCTGTATGGAACTGGAGGAAAACGATGAAGGCTAGAAGCAGTCAGTGTTTTTATTTTCATTTGTCAGTGTATGATAATTAAAGCCAGAATCTACATTGTTTCATGACCTGTCTGTGTGACTAGGAATAAAGAGAAAAGTCCTCAGAGTAGTTAAGAAAGATTTTTAAGTTATTTCATTTATTATGAACTTTACCCTGTAGCCTAGGCTAGCTTCAACCCCATGGTGATCCCTGTACTTCAGCCTCTTTAGTGCTGGGATTAAAAGTGTGCTCCACCATGCCTGGCCAATTATAAACTTTAATTATTGGATGAACAACTTGTGTGTTGGCCATACTTCCATTGGATTATACTCTTTTTTTTTTTACTTAAAAATTTTTTTAATTTCTCATTTGAGAGAGACAGAGAGAAAGAGGCAGAGAGAGAAAGGGCGTTGGGGAAGAGAATGGGTGTGCCAGGGCTTCCTGCCACTATAAACCACCTTCAGATGCATGGGCCCCTTTGTGCATCTGGCTTTATGTGGAAACTGTGGAATCGAGCCCAGACCATCAGCCTTTGCAAGCAAGTGCCTTTAACCACTAAGCCATCTCTCTAGCCCCGTAAGTGTACTATTTTTTAATTTTTTGAACTTTTAAACCTTTTAAAAATTATTTTATTTTATTTAAGAGAGAGATAGAGAGAAAGAGGCAGATAAAGAGAGAGAGAGAATGAGAATGTCAGAGCCTGTAGCCACTGCAAACAAACTCCAGATCCATGTGCCACCTTGTACATCTGGCTTATGTGGGTACTGGGGAATCAAACCTGTGTCCTTAGGCTTCATAGACAAGCACCTTAACTGCTAAGCCATCTCTCCATCCTCTTTTAAGCTTTTTTTATATTGACCACTTCCATAATTACAGACAATAAACCATGATACTTCCCTCCCCTTTCCCACTTTCTTCTTCACAAATCCACTCTCCATTGTATTCCCTCCCCCTCTCAATTAGTCTCTCTTTTATTTTGATTTCATCATCTTTTCCTCCTATTATAAGGGTCTTGAGTAGGTAGTGTCAGGCACTGTGAGGTCTGGAAGATTGCATTGTAAACAGTTCTACCTTTCCTTTGGCTCTTACATTCTTTCCACCACCTCTTCCACAATGGACCCCAAGCCTTCTTATATCCCCTCTGTTCTGCCCCATTCTGCTGAAGGTCCTCCTGAGTAGGGTCTTTGGTATTCACAATGGGGTTATGAATGCATCAGTCAGTCTTTATGTGGGGGCATTGCTTTGGGACACACCTATCTGTCCTGTGGCTCTTACAATCTTTCTGCAATGTACCCTGAACATTGGCAGGTGTATTATAAATCTACTTTAGTGTTGAGTTATGAGTGTCCTCAAGAAGCTTTTTAAAATATTATATTGTAGGGGCCAGAGAGATGGCTTAGTGGTTAAGGCACTGTAAGGGTCTGAGAATTGCTGAAGAATGACTCTGGACTCAAATAGTATGTAAAAAACATAGAGCCTTTATTCTGCAGTATCAGACAGCATTCGGGGGTCAACCATTCATACAAAATAGCCACCCTGAGAGGAGCACAGAGGCTCCTTTTAAACACAGCTAGGGGGATTTCTATGCGGATTAGATAATTTTTTAATGTGATTGGCTAAGCAAGCAGGAGTCAAACGTGATTGGCTAAGCAAGCAGGAGTTACATTTGTATACCTTTGATTAACTATGGCCCTGATTTTACCATCCTAGGACATGTTTAGACAAGTTTTAGAGGTGTTGCAGGAACTGACTCAGGCCCCAGGGTGGCCGTTTTCTCCAGCCGCATGTTAGGGTCGTTGTTGACTAATGGCCCTTTGTGGTTTTCCCAGAAGCCTTGTCTGCTTTCCCAGGAAACTGAAACTTAGGCCTAACTTTAAATTGGAGCAAATTTGATCCTCTCAGCACTTACTGGCAAGTCTGATGCCTCCAGTTTGATTCCCACGTAAAGCCAGATGCACAAACTAGCACATGCATCTGGTGTTCATTTGAAGTGTCAAGAGACCCTGGCATGTCCATTCTCTCTCTCTCCCTCCTTGCAAATAATAATAAATAAAAATTTAAAAAAATATATGCAGGTCTAGAAAGATGGTGTAGCAGTTAAGGCACTTGCCTGTGAAGCCTAAGGACCCAGGTTTGATTCCCCAGGACCCATGTAAGCCAGGCACAAAGTGGCACATGCATCTGGAGTTCTTTTGCAGAGGCTAGAGGCCCTGGTTTGCCAATCCCTCTCTCTCCTCTTTCTATCTATCTCTCTGCCTCCTTTCTCCCTCTCTCTCTAATAAATAAATAAATTAAATATTAAAAATATATTGCAAGCATGTGGAATCAATTTTTTGAACTTTTTATTGACAACTTCCATAATTATAGATGATAAACTATGATAATTCCCTTCCCTCCTCCACTTTCTTCTTCATAAATCCACCCTCCATCATATCTCCTCCCCCTCTCAATCACTCTCTTTTATTTTGATGTCATGATCTTTTCCTCCTATTATGAGTGTCCTGTGTAGGTAGTGTCAGACACTGTGAGGTCATGGATATCCAGGCTATTTCGTGTCTGGAAGAGTGCATTGTAAGCAGTCCTATCCTTCTTTTGGCTCTTACATTCTTTCCACCACTTCTTCTGCAATGGATACTGAGCCTTGGAAGGTGTGATTGAGATGTTTCAGTGCTGAGCACTCCTCTGTCCCTTCTTGTCAGCGCTATGGTGCCTTTTGAGTTACCCCAGAGATCACCACCATCTGAAAAGAGAAGCTTCTCTAACCCCAATGGGTATATATTTAAATGAACCTCCAAAATAAAAATAAGCTCATGCATTTCTCAAGTTGGATGAGTGGCAGGACTTTGAGTGACAGACACAAATATGACAAGTATTTTCTGAGTAAATTTTATTCTGTATAATTGACGTCTACAACATTATGTTGTGAGTAAAGCCTGGTATTTAAATGATTCCTGTAGCGAAGTAAATTGACATATCAATTACTTCACATAGTTTAATTATGGCAAAAGCAGTCGAAGTCCACTGAGGGGTCAAGCTGGAGCTGAGCTGGTGCTCTCTGCAGGCTAGCTGTCCTAAGGTTGGAAACGTGCTATGTGCGCTGCTGGGAGAGAAGACTCATCATTAGTCTTAACCAGCAGTGGACCCTTCAAGTTAGACAACTGGCCAGCCTGGCAAAATATACCCACTGGTGCAATAGTGGCATATCTGTTATGGTGGTAATCAGCTACCCTCTCATTGGTTTTGAAACCAGCTACATGGAAGGGAATTCATGCCTGGTACTGAAACCTAGTCAAAAGCCTGTGGCTGACTGGGAAGGCCATAGGTCCAGAACAGTGAGTGGAGAAACTACCACTTTGGTTTGTGGGGTAAAATGGATATCAATTTGCCTTCTAAATATTTATGTTTAAACCTGTAGATTAGATACGGTCTTCCCTTTGGTCAGAGAAATGTCTCTTTTCCAATGATGGCTAACTACTGGGGCAACTCAAAACTCATCAAAGTGGGTGGTAGAGATGGATTAGTGGCCTGCAAAGCCTAATGACCCCAGTTTGATTCCCTAGTGCCCTCGTAAAGCCAGATGCACAAAGTGGCACATTGCATCTAGAATTTGTTTCCAGTGGCTGAGGGCCCTGGTGCACATGTTCTCTCTCTCTCTTTCTGCTTGCTTATTAAAAGAACACCTCATCAAAGTGCTGACAATAAGTAGCTATTGAGTACTCAGCACTAAATGAGTCATGTCTATCTACGCTTCCTCCAAGGCTCAGGGAACATTGCAGAAGGATGTAAGCACCAGAGGCTGGCAAGGGGGACCTTGGAAGGCTGGTTTCTGGACACGAGGTGGCTGTTGCATTCACGACCTCACTATGGCTATCTTTACCTCACAAAACCTGCATGACGTTGGTCTGATCACCATTTCGCCATGAATGATAGAGGAGGGCAAAAATAAAAAAAGACATCAAATTAAGAGAGAGATAAGTTGGAAAGAAGGGGTCCCATGGAAAAGGATGGAAGAGAAGGACCAAAAGAAGGGAAGGGGAAAGGAGTGTAATCAAAACACATGATGTACATGTATAAAACATGTCAATAAAAAAGTCTTTTTTTCTCAAAAGCTATCAAAGTCTCCTTGCTTAAACAAAATCCTGACTACAATTTTATTAACTTTAGTCTTCATATTGTACATTAGATGTCATGTTCTTCTTAACTACTTAAAAAAAAAAACATGCTTTGTGTTATTAAACTCCCATGCATGCGTTTTCTATAAATGACGTCCTCCTTAATTTAAACCCATGGGCATTTTAAGGGAAATTTAATAAACAAATGCTTTCTCTCCCCGTTCCCCCCAAATGTTCTGTGCTATGCAAACAATGATGAGAACTCTGAAGGAAGATGCGGATTCCTGCTGGATGCGTCTGAGCTCCTTCCCAGGAAAGCTTGTCCACCCACAGATCTGGAAGTCAATGGGAGGAAATTAATGTGTCCCCTCCAGGGCAGAGAAATGAAAATGTGCTGAATTAATATTTTGGGTTATAAAAGTCACTCAAAGAGAATTCTTTCAATAGGAATCCAACTAGAGTTTGGTTATATAATTCATCTATAAACCTAATTTGTTTTTCCTTCTGAAAGAGAATTTTGGCTTTTCTCAGAAGGAACAATGGTGCAGCTTAACACCCTGAGAGCACAATGTGAATAAACTTACTTTATTAATAATTCTCACATTTTTTCCTGATTACAAAAGAAATACAGTCTCAGTGTTGAAAATGTGGAAAATACAAAGAAAATGAAATCACAAAAACCTCCTCTGAGATAAATACCATTAATGTTCTTTATTTTAAAATTTTACATTGCTTTGAAGCCAATAAAATGGGCTTCCATTGTTACTGAAAATATTCAAGTGTGTTTTGTATAGCGGAGAAGTATGGATAACTTTTTAAAATTAATTTAAAAATATTTAGTGTGCATATGTATGCGTGTATGCATGTTCACATGTGTAAGTGCATGTTTGTGTGTGTGTGCACACATGTCACAGTGAGTGTGTGGAGGTCAGAGAAGAAATTGTAGGTCAGTCCTCACCTTCCACCTCGTTTTGAGGTAAGGTCTCTTTATTGTTCTCTTTCCCTGCACAAACTTCTGGGAAACATTCCTGCCTCCACCTTCCTTCTTACTGTAGGGTGACAGAAGCCCACCACAGCTTCTGGCTTTTACATGGGGTCTTTGGAACTGAACTCAGATGCTCAGTTATGCGACAAGCACTTTATCGGCTGAGCCATCTCCCCGGCATGAGCATGACTCTTTTCAGTAGTATGATTAGTTATTTGCATTTAGTTATTTGCAAGAGAGAGAAAGATTGTAAGACAGAGAGAGAGAGAGAGAGAGAGAGGAGAATGAGGATGAGTATGGACATATCAGAGCCTTAAGTCACTGCAAATCAATTCTAGATGCATGCACCACTTTGACATGGGTCCTGGGGAATCGATCCCAGGCCATCAAGTACCTTTAACCATTGGGTAATCTCTCCAGGCCCCATGATTAATTATTTTTTAAACTGATACTTACAATACCTATGAAAAGAACCTGATATTGATGTTTGAAACTCTTGGAAAACAATAAACAAGCTATGGACGCTTCCTGTGTTCATCAAATTTTAGTTTCTCTTTTGAAGTTGCCCTCAGAACCAGCTTAAGGAGGTGTGCAATGTAAAATAACTCTTTTAAAAGAAATAAAAACAGGGCTGGAGAAGATGTCTTAGCGGTTAAGGTGTTTGCCTGCTAAGCCAAAGGACACTGGTTCAATTGCCCAGGACCCACGTAATCCAGATGCACAAGGAGGCGCACATATCTGGAGTTCATTTGCTATGGCTGGAGGTCCTGACGCACCCATTCTCTCTCTTTTTCTCTCTCAAATACACACACACACACACACACACACACACACACACACATTTATTTAAAAAAGAAATAAAAACCGTTTATCTTGGGACAAGTGTGACTGTGACCTAGGAACACAAGTTCAAGTTCCCTGAATGGTAGGTATCCTCCATGAATGACATGGTTAACTTCAGAAGAGGTTAAAGGAGTTGTTGTGGTCACAAACCAAAGGAAGTACACTGAGTAGCACCTAGGTGAGTACAGAAAAGCAGGGAGATCAGTAAGACTCAAGAGTCACCTCAATCAAAGATGATAGGGACTTGTTTTTTCAGGATTCAGATATTCTGCATATCAAATTCTTAGCTTTTTAGTGTTTAGGCTTAGCATGCATCCCAAGAGTTGTACCCAGCAGTCAAAAAGATGCCACCTCATATACAGAGGCTGATAGAAAGTGGCCATTCAAGTTGGGTGTGGTGGCGCACGCCTTTAATCCTAGCACTTGGGAGGCAGAGGTAGGTGGATCACTGTGAGTTCAAGGCCACCCTGAGACTACATAGTGAATTCCAGGTCAGCCTGTGCTAGAATGAGACCATACTTTGAAAAAATGGTCATTCAATGAACCTAAAGATAGCCAAAGATAATTTTGCCTCTTGATCTGAGGCATGTGCAATCCCAATATTCTACTAAGCCAAGGTCAAGTGATCTGCAGGCTCTTTAACATAGATGTGGATTCTTCAGAGAATTGCAGTCCACATGAGTCAAAAACTCATGTTACAATCTTTGTGTGTGTGTGTGTGTGTGTGTGTGTGTGTGTGTTCATACATGTATGGGCCCATGTGTGTGCACAGGTGAGCATGCATGTGTGTACACATGCATGCAGGGGCCAGAGGCCGACCTGGAGTGCCTGCCTCTATTACTTCTCACCTTATTTTATGAGACGGGGCTCTCACTGCACTTGGAACTCATCGATTCGGCTATACAAGCTAGTCAGCAGACTCCACAGTTCCTCTTGTTTCTGCTTCCCCAGTGCTGGGATTACAGGTGCAGACCATCACATCCAACATGTTGTGTGGGTGCTGAAAACCTGAACTCAGGGGCTGGAGAGACAGCATAGTGGTTAACGTGTTTGCCTGCAAAGCCAAAGGATCCCAGTTCGATTCCCCAGGATCCACATAAGCTAGATGTACAAGGTGGCACATGCATCTGGAGTTCATTTGCAGTGTCTGGAGGTCCTGGTGTGGCCATCCATTCTCTCTCTCTCTCTCTCTCTCTCTCTGTGTGTCTCTCTCTGCCTGTCTTTCTCTCTCAAATAAATAAAAAATAAACAACAGCAACCACAACAAAAAGTCTCCACTCTTACAGAGATAGAGGACTGGGCCACTGAGTCCCAGAGGCTGGATGTGAGTTCTTTCTCTTGCTTGCCCAAAACCAGACTGTTGAGCTTCTGTCTGGGAACCTGGTCACGCTGCAGCTTCAGATTTTGACAGTACCAACTCACAGGAGATTGCTCGCACCAAATGATAGCCTCATTGGGTGCTTAGCACCCAGCTCTGCCAAAACAGCCCAACAGCTGTGTAAAAGCCAAACTATCAGGAAGCCTGCCTCACTGCCAGGATTGTGAGGACGTCACTTGAACTTCAGGAGACATTGGACTTCAAACAGAAAACACCACCAGTTCCATAGGTAGATTGTCAGGAGAAAAGAAAACTTATAACTCGGCCTTAAGCATACTAGTTTAAGTCTCTCTGGTCCCCTCCTTAATTTTTCTTCTTGTTATTCATTGGTGAACATTACAGCCAAGGTTTTTGCTTTTGGAAATTTTTTTAATTTGAGAGAGACAGAAGGAGAAAGAGAGAGAGAGAGAATGGGTGCTCCAGAGTCCTCTCAGCTGCTGTGAACGAACTCCAGACATGCATGTGCAACATTGCACGCTTGGGTCACTTTTATGTCTGGCTAAATGTGGGACCTGGAGAATCGAACGGGCGTTCCTAGGCTTCACTGGCAGGCGCCTTAACTGCTAAGCCATCTCTCCAGCCCTGCTTTTGAAATTTTTTTTTCCCCAAGGTAGGGTCTCACTCTAGTCCACGCAGACCTGGAATTTACTATGTAGTTTCAGGGTGGCCTTGAACTCACAGCGATCCTCCTACCTCTGCCTCCGAAGTGCTAGGATTAAAGGTGTGCGCCACCACACCGGGCTGAAAGTTTTATATCTGTGGATTCCCTTTGGAATCAATTGGCTAATTCCTTGAAGACAGCTTGTAATTAATTCTCTGCAATGCCCACTCTTTATCACACACATCATAAGCACTCAGTACCTAGGTGTGTACTCACGTTCTCTGTTCTGCTTTGCCATTGCTAATTGTCAAATACCTGCTCGTGTGATTTACAACCACTGCTTCTCTAAGTGCTGGAGCATCTGGAGAAATAAGAGTCAGTTACCCAGCTTTGCTTTCTCGATTCTTGACTGCATGATTCAAGCATATGCTGTCATTATTCCCATTAGCGACCATTGCAGATGACGCAAAGGGAAAGATGGACATGAGTCTCACCCACGATGGCACAAAAGTAGTGATAATGCAATAAATCAAAATGTCTACTCAGACCACTAAGCAAAAGTGGTGATTCCAAGAAAGACAGATGTTTAATTTATCACAGCTCACTCCTATTACTTCACCAGCTTCGTCACTAATATTTTATTCCATCTAGAAGCTGTTTTTCTCAATGAAAGGGCAGAGGTCATGGGATGGTCTTGGTGGCACGATGGCTGTGCAACATGCTATGATACTGTCACTACTATATAGTTGTCTTCTGGAATGTCCTTTGGAAAATATGATGCCATTTGCCAAGAATGCGCTAGAAATGCAAGAATGTTGTGTGTGGGGTAGGTCATCTTGTTTAAATTAGCAACACCCTGACAAACTAAATTACTTTACGAACGACATTATTGCCAAACACGAGTATTTCTGGTTAATTTACACTTAACTCACTCAAAAGATAGATCATTAAATTTTGTTATTAAATGAACCCAAAATCATCTTTCAATTTAAACTTGGAAAACACACTAACACTCACGTCCTTGTACCAGGGCTCTCTTAATTGTTTTCTTTTCCACAGGGTTCTTTAATATGCAAAGAGAAAATTCAATCTTTCAGTCACAAGTCACATTCTAGAAAAGCCATTTTATTTAATTACTTTTCATTTCGCTCCCTTGAACTTTGTGTATTTTATCCACACAATGCCAAGGGCTTCTGCTTTCCCTTTGATGCATTCTCTGGATAATGGATCCCATCCCAGCCCCTCCCCAAAGCATTAGCATGAGTTTGTGATTTCTTCTTTCATGCTGCCCCCCTTTTCCACCATGACTTGTACTCAACAGTGCTTTGATTTTGTTTTTTGTTTGTTCCTTTCTCAGGAAGTGTGTGTGTGTGTGGGGGGGGGGGATGGCCATGTATTATTTTGGTAAGGTTTCAATGGCTAGAATAGTCCCTTTCTTGACAAGCTACAGAGAAGGGAAATAATATCCATTTTCTTCAATGTCGAAATGAAGACAAGAGGCTTGGGGTATGATGAAGTCCCTGCTGTAGTTTGGAAGAAGGAACTATGGAAATGCTAACTAGGACTTGAAAATATTTTATCTTGCCTCTCCATCATGAGGGGAGAGCTCATGAAAAGGATTCCAGAGTCCCATAAGTTTGGGGTGGCACTGGAGAGTAGAAAGTCTTCTGTAACTGTACATTTATAATAACCTTAATCTCTCAGAGTGGAACATTCCTACTCTACCTCCTCCCGAGGCTCAGACGCCCTAGACGGGGCCACAGTTGACTGGAACAGGCATGTGCGTGAGAAAGGAAGGAAGAGGAATGAGTGTCACCCAAGCTGGACCAGTTCCATTCTCTGCTAGGCTCAGCAGTCTTAGCAGTGGCTGTAAGCAACAAGGTGTGAAGTCCTGGGCAGCTCCAAGGCAGCCATCTTCTGCACCCAGTGAGACAAAGAAGCAGGTCGTCCTGTACAGAACACCAGGGAGTGTAAAGAGAGGTGACCCACTGAGACAACACTGTCTGCGATTCTGAAAACGTCCCAGGTCCTGGTTTTACTAGTTTATAGAACCCATTACCTTGTGTTCCCCAACATGTGTCTATCTCATTTAGTCACAGATTGTTTCCATGACCCCATGTGGCTAATAGTTTTTGGTGAGAGGATAAAGAAAAATCATAAGTATGCTAAAAATAATAAGTGATGTGGCATATTGGAAATGGATAAATACTATGAACAAAGGAGCATTATACTTTCACAAGAATAGAGGGGTGGGATAGAGAATGTGAGTAAAGATGCTTACATAAAATGCTCTCAACACGACAATAGTATTAAAGCAAAGATTTACAAAGGTGAGGGTTTGTCCGTAAGGATCACTGGGGATGACAGCAATGTGGTCTTATGTAATAAGTCTCAAGGCTCCAAGGCAGGATGGAAGGTAACAATATTTCCCATGATGCAAAGGATCAAGACAACATCTCCTTCTGGGGCAAGACTTGCACAGACCCTCCGCCCATTATAGGAGAGTTGGATTTTCTGCTTTCCTATAAAGAGCACCCATCCATTTTTCATTGCTAATGTACTCTGGGGGAACTGTGATCTGAAGAGACAGAAAAGGACAAATAGTCCAGTTATAACCATTGATATAAATAACGAACTGACCTTGGTCTGGGACCTAGGAGTCACTTGCCTCTAATAGTGGCAACCACAACAAGCTCCTTGGTTGGCTTGCAAATGTAATAAAAAAAAAACCTCAGCACCTTCATGCCTCTTGGTATGCATTTTCTATGAACACAGCAATACCAGTATCAACATGAACTTTCCTTCATTTCAGAAGCATCATGTGCATGCTTTCTTCATTATAAATATTCATTATTACATATAAACACATATATACTATATTCAATACGATAAATATAATATAGTATATATTATATAAAATATATTATATATAGTAATAAATGTTTATAATGAAGAAGGCATGCACATGATGCTTCTGAAATGAATAATACATATAATACATATGTAATACAATATATACTACATATAATACAATATAATATATATTATATAAAATATAATATATAATATATAATAATGTTTATAATGAATAAGGCATGCACATGATGCTTCTGAAATGAAGGAAGGTTCATAATATATAATATATAATGTATATAATGTATATAATGTATATATTATATTAACATTAGAGTGGGCAGTTCAATTCACAGATCATGTGCCAGCCCACATGAGATGCCTCAGTTGCAATTTGTGGACGCCAGTGGAGAAGCTATTTGAGATCAAGGAAAAGTGTGTTTGTTGCTGGGTGTGGGAGAGGTGTGTGTAGCATGGTATCAGGAGGGCTCCTCTGGGCCGTGGTGGAAGAAGTGGCGAGGCATGCCAACATTTTGCCTCTGCTGCCAGACTCGGGCTTGCTTTCCGTGCTTGTGTAATGCTCTCCTCCTCTCCATGGAGCGAGGAATGTTTTCCAAGGCAGCTTTCGCTTAGCAGTCTGAGGAAAAAGGTAATTTGTTTGGTGTGATTGATCGGTGGATGTGTTGTAACGTGTATTTTTGGTGCCAGAGAAACCATTGGAAATAGATGAAATGTTCACGCTGCTGAGCAGGCAGAAACAACTTATGTCCACCCCAGTGAGGTCTCAAGAGTATTTCATTGAGATTTTCCTGGAACTGCCTATGGGAAGCCCAGTCTCTCCATATATCAGCATCTGCAAGGCACTCGAGAACCCTAGCACATAGCATTAGTACAGAGATTTACTAAGCAAAGCCTTCATTGTCCCTTTCAAACTGCAGGATCTGCTTATCTAACTGTCTTATACTAAGGCAGAAGATAGATGTCACTAAGCTTATTTTATTGTGTGGATAATTATCTGAGTTTCCCAAAATTTGGTGACGGCACAAGGACTACACACAGCAAGGCATAGAAAGGTCCAGGACAGTACTTATAATTTCTTGTTTCTGCACATTCAGTTAGGCCAGATGAAATTGTTTCGTTTCTTATACAGGGTCTCAATTTGTAGCCCAAGCTGGCCTCGAACTCAAAACAATCTTACTGCTTCAGCATCCCAATTAGTGTGATGATAAGAGTGAACCACCATGTCAATGTCAGGGTTGAAATTTAGAATGCTGAAGCTTAAGAATGACATTACAGCCTCTGTTTTTCCTTGGATAATTATCATTATCACATTCAGTAACAGTACAGCAATCATTATCCAAGAAAGAATAATAAATATTTCTCATATAACACAGATGACTAGAAAATCTATATAGCTATATGAAAGTGGGGATGAATGAGCTGAAAATTTATCACCATCCAATGATACCTTTGCGTTAATATATGTTAGTCATGACTGAAGTGCCTGCCACCTGTGTGCTTTTTAGTGGGAACTGGCATGTAAGACCATGCAAATTGCTTCTAGCACCCTTTCGATTTTCAGATGTACATTTATTTGACTAAGTGCTTTTTTCTTCTAATTTGATTCTGTGCAAATATCTAAATCACTTTTATTCTATTTTTATTTATTTATTTGAGAAAGAGGTGTAAGTATATATGGAGAGAGAAAAAAAAATGGTCGCACCAGAGCCTCTAGCCTCTGCAAATGAACTCCAGATGCATGGACCACATGTGCATCTGGCTTACATGGGTACTGGGGAAATGAACCTGGATCCTTAGGCTTCACAGGCAAGTACATTAAACCATCTCTCCAGCCCCAGATATTTAACAGATATTTAAATCTTAATGACCTCATATCTCTTACTCAAGAAAATTAAAAAAAAAAAAAAAAAAAAAAAAAGTAGTCAAGTTATTTTGGGGCCTACCTTGAAACCACGAGACACGAAGAAGAGTTCAGGGGAGTGAGCTAGAGCCAGTGGTTACTGACTCGTGAGGACAATTGTTCGTGGAGGGCTGTGCTTCCGGCATGCTCAAATCCCATTCCCAGGAACCTATGAATATAGCACCTTGCCTGGAAAGGGGACATGGTAGATGCGGTTCACGGTAAGGACCTGATTATCATCTTGGGTCACTCAGGTGGCTCTCATTCAGTCACATGACCTCTGCAAGCAGAGGCCTTTGTCTGATGAGTGTCTGATGAATGGAACTTGCTCAGCAGGAAGCATGGGAAACAGGCTTGGCCCTCTTGGCTGACCAAGAACATGAAGGGCGGGGAAATGAACCAAGGAACATGGGTGGGCCTTCATAGAACAGAGGAGTGATTTCCAGAAAAGAATACAGCCTTGCTACCATCTTGATTTCTAACTAGTGACCTACTAAGCTATATAAGTAGAAGATGATAAATTTTTATGGTGTTACATCACTACATTTGTGCTAACTTTTCATTACCCTTCTATGCATTTATCAGTTTTGACAATTTCTTACAATACATTTTTTTAAAATTTATTTTTATTTTTATTTATTTGAAAGAGAGAGAGAGAAAGATACAGAAATAGGCAGGTAGAGAGAGAGAGAGAAAAAAAAATGGGCAAGCCAGGGCCTCCAGCCACTGCAAACAAACTCCAGATGCATGCGCCCCCTTGTGTATCTGGCTTACGTGGGTCCTGGGGAGTCGAACCTGGGTCCTTTGGCTTTGCAGGCAAATGCCTTAACTGCTAAGCCATCTCTCCATTCCTTACAATGCATTTTGATTGCCCCACTTACCCTCTCTCTTTCCTTTCTTCTCCCACTAAAGCCCTTCTTTCTGTTAGATCTCCATCAGACTTCTGTGTCTTGTTTCTTTTTCTCTTATCTTTGACCCACTGGTTTAGATTAGGATCGCTTGCATAACCATGAGTGGGAGGTTATTTACCGGAGAAGGGGTAACCCTTCTATTAGGGGGTAACCCCCCCTAATAAGCCTGATCAATTTCTACTATTTGCTGTGAGAGTCATTGTGGGTCCTCTCTGTTCCCGGGCGCAGGAGGAGCTGAGGGGAGCAGAGTCTTGGGGTGGGTGAGTGGGAGTGGGCAATGAACCACCCGGGAGATGGTCTGGTGGATAGTGCGTTCTCATTTATTCAACAGGGGAGTGGGTTTAGAAACACTTGAGAAAGGTTGAGAAGGCACATAGACTATAAGGTGATTGGATATGTAGGTTTATGGGTTGCTATCTAATTGGTTCGCGTTGGAAGGCAGAAGTCGCTAGGGAGAAGCTGCAAGGGAGATAACAGAAGTGGCGGGAAAAGCTACGTGACTTCAGCCACATATTGGATGGCTACAGCTGCAGGGAGACTGTTTACTACCACATCAGGGTCTCTTCTTGGGCAGCTGGCACAAAGTCAAGAACTGTGGGGGTGCAAAACCTGACTATGGAATGTTTAGGTGCTTTGGGGCTAGTGGGGGAGGGCCCACAGGTTCCATCCATTCTGGGTGAAGATGGGCCTTGGGAAGGTAGGGCCAGCTCCATCGCCAGAGTGGATTCCCGATGATAAGGCCAGTTCCAACCCCCACAGCCCAAGGTCCCCGGCCATGTCCAACAGCCTAGGCCAGCTTCCCTACAGTCCCAGGCTGTGTTTAGCAATGCCCAACGAGTCATAGGGTCTGATGGTCCCCTCCCGGATCTTTGCTAAGATATTGACAGGCTGGGTCATGTATGGAAAACGGCATCTGCTATGAGTCAGTGAGTATGTAGTGGGTTTGTCATGTCCAGAAGACACCATTCCACAGCCCCACCCGTCATGCTCCTTCTCTTACATTCTTCCTGCCTCTTCTACTTTGGGGGAATTTCCCTGAGCCTTGAAGGGTGTGGTTTACATGCCATGTTTAGAAATAAATATCAAACGTACCAATGGATTTGTTACTTTTTTCATTGCTACCACCAAATAACTGGCAGATGTAACTGACTGACCCATGGTTTGAAGAGGTAAGTCATGTCATGACAGGGTAGCGAGAGCGGCTTACAGCTATGGCAGCAGGAGCTTGAGGGAAGGCTCACATCTCCATAGGTGACCAGGAAAACAGACTTGAATGGGGCAGGGCTATAAGCCAAAAGGCCCTTCCCACAGCAACTCATTTCCTCTAGCTTGGCCTCACTTCTTTTAGTTTTATATTTTATTTATATTTATATGTTGATTTGAGTGTGTGTGTGTGTGTGAGAGAGAGAGAGAGACAGAGAGAGAGACAGAGAGAGACAGAGAGAGAAAGAATGGGTGCACCAGGGCCTCTAACCACTGCAGACAAACTCCTCTTTTGTATCTGGCCTTACGTGGATACTGGGCAATAGAACCTGGGTCCTTTGGCTTTGCCCGCAAACTCCTCAACTGCTAAGCCATTTATCCAGCCCAGGCCTTACTTCTTAAAGGTTCCACAACCTCCAAAATAACCCACGAACCAGACCCTGGCTGTTCAAACACACGGCTCTGCAAAGGTCATTGCACATTCTCTCTTTCTCTCTTTCCCTCTCTCAAATAAATAAATAAATAATAAAATATTTTAAAAGGTAAAGGGAGTTGGAGGTTACTGGACACTATAGGAAGGAAGGTCTGGACAGCAGGAATGGTGGTGTAGTCAGAGACTAGTGGTTATAGCGAGGGAGAAGGGAGGTAATAGAGAGACCGAGAGCTTTGGAGATCAAGATGGGTGATAGATTACAAATCAAGATGGTGGATGGAGGGTCCCCAGAGATTATTGAAACTTAAAGCCATAGCAAATGTACAATGCTATGTTTGGTTCACTGTCTCCAGACTCATGTGTTAAACACTTGCTCCACAGGCCTTGGAAATATTGATGGATGGTAGAATCTTTAAGAGATGGGGCCTTGTCGGGGGGGGGGTGTCTTACATTGTTAGGGGCTTCGCTTTAAGGGGATTGTAGAATGGTGGTCTCTTCCTCTATTTCCTGGCTTATGGGAGGTGAGGGACTTCCTGTGCCTTGAGTTTCTGCCCCTGTATACTGCCTTGTCACATATTCAAATGCAGCATGAGCACAAACTCATGAACTGAAAACTCCAGAAATGTAAACCCAAATAAAACTATTCCTCCTTATAAGCTGATAATCTCAAGCATTTTTTTTTTTTTTTTTTTTTGAGGCAAGCCCAACAGACTGGCCTTTTCTTATGCAAGAGAGAAAAAGAGAGAGAGACAGAACTGTCATGCCAGGGCCCCCAGCAACTGTAATCAAACTCCAGATGCATGCAACCAGTTTGTGCACATGTGCGAACTTGCACACTTGTGTCACCTTGTGCGTCTGGCTTACATGGGTTCTAGGGAATTGAACCTGGGTCCATAGGCTTTGCAGGCAAGCGCCTTACCACTAAACTATCTCTCCAGTCCTCAAGCATTTTTGTTATGGTAACAGAATGATGATTGATGCACTTCCATGCATAGCTGGGCACACACAATATACATACATATACATTTATGCAGTGCATCATATAAAAGATCCAACTGATGAGCAGTAGCCTTTTCACAGCTTTTGACATATAAATAAAGTATAGCTGAAGGACTTGGAGTTTCAGCCTGTGGTGGTTTTAAATGTAAAGTGTCCCCAATAGCCTCATGTGCGTTGAATACTTGTTCCCCAGTTGGTGACAATTTGGAAGGGTTGTGGAGCCCCTGGGCAGTAGAGCTTGGCTGGAGGGGGTGTGTTGCTGAGGGGAGACCGTGAGCATTATGAGTGGAGCCCACTGGGTGTCCAATAGCCAGTTCCCTCTGGCCGCTTTGTCTTTTCTGCTGCTGGTGTATGTTGCAGATGACCCAGATGCCTTCCGTGCCACGCTTTCCTCACCACGATGAAACTCCCCCTCGAAAATATAAGCCAAAATAAACCCTTTCCTCCCCAAATCTAGGTCTGGTTGGGGGTGTTTTGTCCCATCAACGAGAAGCTAACTGTGATCCACCCATATGACTTACTATTGACTCTACATCTGATTGAGAGACAACAACAAAAAAACAAAAAAAATCCCCTCCTTATTTTGCTATAAAAACATGCACACTGAACTGGAAAAAGATACACGTATAAGATGAGGAATCAGGAGACCCGAAACACAGCATTCTATCACCATCTTATGTGACTTAAGAAAATATCACCATTAGATACTGAATTCTAAACTGATGCCCGATGCTCTAAGAATCTCTGGATGCACAAGGAAAATTCTGCCTCTTAAAGGACCTGCATTTCAGAAGTTGAGAGACATGACTAGCAGTGAACATGGTAAATTGTAGGCTTGGATGGTAAGAGAGGAGGGTAAAGGGTGACTGGGTGCTAGTAGAGGGGGTCATTTGGTGGCAATATAACGTAGAAGGGTCTGCATAGGTCCCTTTGGGTAGGAGACCTATGTTTAATACCTTGAAGGAGCTAAGGGAGCTGTCCTGTGGGTATGTGGGAGAAGAGGACTCTAAAAGGAAGGACCCCACCCCAGTAAAAGACCCCAAGTTGGGAATGAAAAAAGAAGCCACTTAACCTCCCTGAATTCTAGCCATGGTTTCCAATTAGATTCAGAAAACCTGGGGGCTACTGGAGGTAGCACCAGGTCGTGGTTCGAATGATATCAACCCCAGTGGGATGAGCTATAGTCTCTCCTACTTCTGATTAAACCAAGGAGGGTGAGCCTGCATGGCTTCTATACTTGGCTCCTGTGTGTGATACAACTTAAAGAGAGAGTTTACATGAATTGATCAGTTACTGAATTAGAGAGAGAGAAGCCAAGAGAAAGGTCAACACAAGGAATGAGAATGGGCACGCCAGGGCCTCCAGCCACCACAATGAACTCCAGACCTATGCACCGCTTTGTGTATCTGGCTTTACATGGGCACTGGGGAGTCAAACTGAGGCTGTCAGGTTTTGCAAGCAAGTGCCTTCAACCACTGAACCATCTCTGAAGCCCTAAAGATAGTTTTTTTGTTTTTTTTTTTCCCAACTACCAAAAAGAAAAGGGAAAGTTCACAAACCACTACTTAGATGTTGCTGGAAGGATAGCGCTATAGCATTTTCATTTTCTCCAGGGAAATCATTCTACAGAGTACAGTGGGAGTCAGAGTCTGTGGCAATAACAGTCGATATTATCTCACTCCGTTATCAGTGACTCATTTTGGTTGTGGAATGCAGCAGAGACTCGTCAAGAGAAATTCTAGCCCAGAAGCTTCCAGCCTTGTTTCACACTGATCACTGCAGAGTGGCTTCAAGTCTATACTCTTCACGAGATCTTCCAGGGGATCAAAATATTTGGATGAGAAATTCTGGGAACAGTTTTATGGGAGTCATGTTTCCTGAAAAATATTAAAAATACTGTTTATGGAAATATTTTAAATATTTTGGGTTAGAAGAGGAATTCTCTAAAATATCAATTTTATTGAAATATAAATTACATTCAGTGAAATGCACTCATTTTCAGCACCCTAAACCCAATGGTTTTTGACACATGTATACATTCATGCAATCCTTACTGTAATCAAGATAGAAAAGTTTCTTCATTCCCCCAAAGTTCTATTTCTTTTCACCACTTCTAAATCAATTACCTCTTCGTTCCTCTCTCCAGGCAAAACTGGCCTGCTTTCTGTCATTGGAGATAAATTTCTTTTTTTTTTTTTTGGAGTTTTTTTTTTAATATAAGTGAAATTATACAGTAGCTAGTTGTTTGTGTCTGGGTTTATTTTTTATTTTTTTTTTTTAATTTAGAGTAATGCTCCGAGCTTTATTTGCATTGTTCTGTCTATCCACAGTCTGGGGTTGCTGAAAAGCCTTTCACTATGTACATACATCAGGTGGCCACATGGGTTAACACACGTTGTGGCTATTATGAACAGATCTGCTATGAATAATGTGCACAAGTCCTTATGTGGACATATCTCCATTATCTTGGGGAAAATCCTACACTTGAATTTCTGAGTCATAGGATAAGCACATACTTAACTTTTATGAACCATACAAAGGAGTTATGGGTTTTATATTTCCACCAGCAATATGTGCTCCCCCATGCTCATCTTATCCACCAGCACTCACTGCCAGCCTTTCCCATGGCAGCCATACCACTGGGTGCATAGAGTTATCTCACTGTGGTTTTAATTCTTAGTTCTCTGACTCTCTCTTAGAGGTCAGCAGACATTTGTGGATTATTTCTTTTTGATTTTGACTTATATACCTCTTTACCATTTTTTTGGTCATCGTGTGCATTATGAAATTCTTGTGAGCTGTAGATAAACAAGTTCCTCCAGATCAAAAGTTTATGTTTTTGTTATTTTATTTACATCAGTTCACCTCTCTCTCTCTCTTTTTTTTTTTTTTTTTTTTTTTTTTTTGAGACAAGATCCCACAGGGTTAGCCTGGAACTAATTTTGTAACCCAAGTTTGCCTTGAAATTGCAACAGCCCTTCAGAGTCAGCAACCTGAATGCTGAGTCGGTGCTTAAAAGTCTCAATACCTGGTTTTCAACAGATTAAGTCCATTTTTTGTGATATAAAAGGCGATTTTATTATATTGAAATTTTGCTTTGTTTTGCTTTGTTTTTCAAGGTAGGGTCTCACTCTAACTCAGGCTGACCTGGAGTTCACTATGTCTTCTCAGGGTGGCCTCAAACTCACAGCGATCCTCCTACCTCTGCCTCCTGAGTGCTGGGATTAAAGTCGTGTGCCACCACACCCGGCTCATTGAAATGTATTTAAAAAAATATTTTATTTTTATTTATTTGAGAGAAAGATGAAGAAGAGGGGGAGGATGAGGAGGAAGAAGAAGAAGAGAGAGAGAGAATGGACACTCCATGACCTCCAGCCACTGCAAACGAACTCCAGATGCATGCGCCACCTTGTGCATCTGGCTTAGGTGGGTCCTGGGGAATTATACCTGGATCTTTCAGCTTTGCAGACAAGTGCCTGAACTGCTAAGCCATCTCTTCAGTCCTGAAATATATTTTTAATTTTTTTTGGTTTATTTATTTATTTATTTATTCATTCATTCATTCATTTATTTGAAAGAGACAGAGAGAGAGAGAAAGAGGCAGATAGATAGATAGAGAATGGGCACACCAGGGCCTCCAGCCACTGCAAATGAACTCCAGATGGCATGCACCACCTTGTGTGGCTTACGTGGATCCTGGGGAATTGAGCCTCGAACCGGAGTCCTTAGGCTTCACAGGCAAGTGCTTCCCCGCTCCAGGCCCCTGAAATGTATTTTTAATACATACAATTTCTAAGATGTAAGGGAACTTAGAGAATATTTTAATTTAAATGACCATTTACATGAAAACACTACTGTGAAGATATTTTTGAAAACAACAACAACAAACTTCTAATTTGGAATTAAAAAATCCCCCTTATTTTGGTTTATGGGATCTTGCTTTTATAGACTAACCTGCTGTTAAAATTTTAATCTTCCAGCCTTGGCCTTCTACATCCCAGGATTACATGCATGTACCACCATACCAATTTAGAAGGAAAACTATTTTGTGTATGCCCAATGTGTTTCATCTATTTCTAGTCTAAATGTTTTAACTCATTTTGAAAGCTGCTTCTCTTTCAGTTTAGAGTGCCCACTGAAGATTTAAAAAAAATACAATAACCATAGGTGTTTGTTGAAGCATATGTTGTCTCAGTAATTTATATATTTATTTCCAAGAAGGTTATTTTATGCAATCATATACTGGAAAGTTCCTTTCAATTATGCAGTTATTCATTTGGTTTCTTTTGCCAGATATTTAGAGGAAGTGTGTGCTTAGAGGCTGTATAATAATTCATTAGAGAAATTTCCTTGTTAGATTTTTCTATACATGTAAAATATAAATAATTTGTTCGTTAGCTCAGTAAGTGGGATTGTTATGGTGTCTATATTGATGTATATATTTATGGTGTCATCAACATTCCATTGATTTGGTTTGACTGTGGTGCTGGGAACACCCAGGGAAGTCAAGTTCTCTACTATGGAACTGTACCCCCAGCCTTCAGGGGAATCTTAAAAGTCACAACTTCAACTCAGGACAGTGAGAGACAACTGTCTCGGTTTCTGCTGACTCTTAATTATGGTGGGGGCAATAATTACTGAGCAGGACATGAAGGTGGATATGAAATATACCATGCTTGTTTTGGCTATTTTACACTTAGAAATTGCACAGAATTCTTTTCTCTTAAGTAGTTTAATTTCAAATCCGTAGTTTTCTGCAAGCAAGTGAACTGCAAAATACCAAAGATTCTCACCAAATGTGTTTCATGTTTCACTTGGATATTTGCACAATGCCAGAAGAAAACAAAATGGTGTTTTCCTATAGTGTGGATGCTGCTATAGCTGGAGGTGTAGATAGTGTATATGTTGTGAATTTGTGCAAAGCAGACTGAGATGTGGGAGTGTCGGGGTGGCGCAGTCATGTTCTGATGTCAGCTAAACTTCTGCTTCATTCCACAGTCACTCCGTGAAAAGACAGATGCTTGCCACCCACCGAACACTAATAATGTCTGTGGAAGTTACAGACAGACGCATGGCTCCAGGAGAGGAGACCATCCGTACTGCCAGCTTCTCTCCTACCGTTGAAAGCTCTTGTGGTCTGGGCCTATATTTTTCTTTCAGGAATTCTTCTTTAGGATAAGCCTTTCATCTCTATTTTATCCTGCTAAACACCTATGGGCTACCTCATAAGTCTTAATTTTCTTTTTAACCAGAATTTATGATTTTTCTCCCCAAACTTTGGTGTAGTGTGAGACCTAAAATGATGATTTGGGTTTTCTAAACTTAGTCGAGCCATCACATTCCTCTAGAATGAGGAATTCTGGGTTTTCTCTCCTTCCTCTGTCCAAGAGAAATTGCGCCATTAACAATTTATCTTAATGTAATCTGAAATGTCTGACTTAAACAAGAAAAATCTCATTTTTCTGCCAGGTTGGGAGCACACACCACTGGGTCCTTATTCATCATATACATGCTGTCATAAGAAAATAACTTAAATCTCTTTTCATTAAATATCACTGCCTGGTGATACATATTAAAGGAAACTTTTTATTTAAGCAGAACATGCATGTAGAAAGATCAAGTGCACAGCTTTTGGATTCGCCCCAGTGTGAGCATGTCGGTGTAATTACACTCCAAACAAGAAGGAAAATATCAACTTAGGAGAAACCCTTCCCATACAATTACCAGTTTTTTACTTTTTTTGGGGGGGGTGTTTCAAGGTGGGGTCTCACTCTAGCCCAGGCTGACCTGGAATTCACTATGTAGTCTCAGGGTGGCCTCGAACTCACTGTGATCCTCCCACCTCTGCCTCCCAAGGGCTGGGATTAAAGGCGTGCGCCACCACGCCCGGCTCACTTACCAGTTATTATGTCTCTATCCTTCTAAAGGTAACTGCAGTACTGATTTCTAAGTCCAGAAATTAGTGTTACTTGTCTAAGAGTTCATGCAGTCATTATTTTTAGGTGTTAGGCTGTCTTGTTCAGTTTTACTTTTTTCCAGATTCACCCCAGCTATTTCTTCCAACAGTAGTCTGCCCAAAAAATTCCAGTGTCCAAGAGCATTCCAGAATAGCCATGGGCCACAAGTCAAAGTTTTAGTCAATGATGGATCCTTTTATGGTTCCATGAAATTATTTAATGAAATTGACAATGTCTATGCCTGGTGATGGGGCAGGCATCAAAGCAATATAATACTTGTGTCCGTGGTGATGCTAGTATAGACAAACCTACTGTGCAGTCAGTCATATGAAAAGATAGGCTAATGATAATTTCTCAGAATGTAGCTCCACCCTCATACATAAATACGGAAGGTACACTATGGAATTGTAAAATTGTCTTTATGAAATAGGAATGTCTAGAGTTTGTTTGCAGGGGCTAGAGGTCCTGCTGTACTCATTCTCTCTTTCATTCTTGCTCTTTCTCTCTGCTGGGCATGGTGGCGCATGCTTTTAATTCTAGCAGTTTGTGAAGCTGAAGTAGGAGGGTTGCTATGTGTTCAATGCCAGCCTGATATGACATAGTGTAATCCAGGTCAGCCTGGGCTAGAATGAGACCCTGACTCAAAAAAACTTTTAAAAAAATCCCTATTTAATAAAGATAATTTTACAATTATATAATGTACCTTCTTTTAATCAAGGGCCATTCCATTTTATAGACTAGTAGAAGACTTTAAACACTGATAAACTCACAAAACTTTGGCTGATTCTAAGCTTAGAATTAACCTGGTCATTTTCTCTTCCTCTCAAACATTAAGTTTGGGATAAGGTCATAGCAATTGGGAGCAGGGAGAATTTGGAGGGGATGGAAATTAGAAGATTAAAAAATAGTTATTAGAGAAAGGGAGGAGAGAGATGTAGAAAGAGAGAGGGAGGAGTGAGAGAATGAGCACACCAGGGCCTCCGGCCACTGCCAATGAACTCCAGATGCATGTGTCACTTTGAGCATCTGGCTTTATAGTAAGTGCCTTTAACTGCTGGGCCGTGTCTACAGCCTGAAATTAGAAGATTTTAAGATTAAGCATGAGGTGGGAAATACAAGCTTTCCTTTAGGAATTAAGCCAGAATTACAGCACAAATGTGGAAAGGGTTTGTGTTCCTTTCACACACTAGTGGCCAGGAGATCACCTATCTTATTACTTCTCTGGGAAGATTAATATGTGTGTACACATCTGAAACAGTCCAAGGCCATTTGTTTTTTTCTTTCCCATTCCAAACTCAGGAGGCTCTTTCCAGCCCACGGCAATCTCCCAGCCCTATTTCCTCCTTGTACACCAGGACCAGAGAGGAGAAACAGGCCGCAGAATAGCAAGAAGGCTTCTGCAATGGGCATCCCAGCACCTGGCCTATGAATCCAGCTCAGCTCCCAGCTCATATAAAAATAAGGTTTAAACCACTTCACTTACTGAGCTCCATTATTTTATTTTTTAAAATTTTTTGTTTAATTTTCATTTATTTGAGAGTGACAGACAAAGAGAGAAAGAGGCAGATAGAGAGAGAGGGAATGGGCACGCCAGGGCCTCCAGCCACTGCAAACTCCAGATGCATGCACCACCTTGTGCATCTGGCTTACATGGGTCCTGCGGAATCACACCTCAAACCAGGGTCCTTAGGCTTCACAACAAGCACTTAACAGCTAAGCCATCTCTCCAGGCACTCCATTTATTTACTTGGAGAGAGAGAGAGAGAGAGAAAAAAAGAGGGAGAGGAAGACAGAGATGGGCCCTCACCAGCAGCCTCTCAGCCACTATGAAGGAAATCCAAATGCATGCGCCCCCTTGTGGTCAAGGGTGGCATTGCGCCCTTGCATCTCTTTGCATCTGGCTAAACGTGGGACCTGGAGATTGGAACCGGGTTCTTAGGCTTAGGAGGCAGGTGCCTTAACCGCTAAGCCATCTCTCCAGCCCTTATTTATTTTTTAAATAAAGGGTTTCGCTGTATAGCTAAGGCTGACCTTGAACTTACCATTCTCCTGCTTCTACCTCCTGAGAGCCAGAGTTACAGGTGTGACCACCATGCTCAAGCCAAGCCTCATTTTTATCATTTGTCAAGCAGCAGCAACACGGCATTGATGGTCCCTTTAGCTCAGGGCTTGATGATGATGGTTTCCCCCTCCACATATTTCCCAGTTAAGTCCAACCACTGTTAGGACTTGGCTCTGGGTGTTTCAGATAAAGGATTTCTTTCAGGACTGTGGGGGTGCACACCTGCCATTCCAGCCCTCAGGGGGTTAAATCTTGGGGGAATCTCTATAAGATTGAGACTTATGTGGTCTACAAACAATTTATAGGCCAACCGGGCTACATAGAAAGAAAATGTAATTCATTCATTCATTTAAAATAAATAAAGGAGGGCTGGAGAGATGGCTTAGTGGTTAAGGCACCTGCCTGCAAAGCCTAAGAACACCCGTTTGAATCTCCAGGTCCCACGTTTAGCCAGATGCATAAGTGACACAAGCATGCAATGTCACACATGCTCACAAGGGGGCGCATACGTCTGGAGTTCGTTCACAGTGGCTGAGGGGTCCTGGCACGCCCATTCTCTCTGCCTCTCTCTCTCTCTGTCTCTGTCAAATTAAAAAATAATGAAAGAAAGAAAGAAAGAAAGAAAGAAAGAAAGAAAGAAAGAAAGAAAGAGAGAGAGAAAAAAGAACCTTCTCCCACCTAGTGTCAGGCATTGAAGTTACCAGTGCTACTTCTGCAGACTATCAGACTGTCATTCCTGTATCCATCCTGGCTCATGGTAGAGACACCCTTAATGAAGGAAGGAGGGTTTCAAAGTGAGAATGACAGGGAAGGCTCTGGGAAAATATCCCACAAAATTTTACACAGGCGTAGGGCATATCACATGCTGCGTTCAATCTTTCTGTTTTCTCTGTCAGTCTAGGAAACACCTTCGACTTCTTTGAGTCTTAACATCCCCATCTGTAAAATGGGATAATCACCCTCCTCATCCTCAACTATACATAAGAGGTGTAATTAATGCTTGTAAGCATTGCAGGAGGCTTTGATGAGAGACACTATGGACATGTAACGTATCATTATACCTAATTACAGAGCACTTGGGAGGAACTTGTGCACACTCAACATGACAACGTCTTTACCCAAAGACAATGAGAAGAGGGAGGAAGAAACGCAAGAGAAAAGATGCGTAAGGAAGGGCAAATAAAGTAGAAAAGAAACAACAAGGAAACCACACATTTTAAGTCAAAGACAAAGTAGATGTACATTTTGGAAAACAAAGGGGCAAGTTTCTTGGGTTTACTGGGAATTTCTAGTAGCTTTAACAGCTATTAAAAACAGTCATACAAAAAAAAAAAAACTAAAACAAAAGGGACTGGAGAGATGGCTTGGTGGTTAAGTGCTTGCCTGTGAAGCCTAAGGATCCAGGTTCGAGGCTCAATTCCCCAGTACCCATGTAAGCCAGATACACAAGGTAGTGCATGCATCTGGAGTTCGTTTGCAGTAGCTTGGAAGCCCTGGTGCGCCTGTTCTCTCTCTCTGTCTATTGCTAATGAACAAATAAAAATAAACAAAAACCTTAAAAAAAAAAACAAACAATAATACAGGGCTGGAGAGATGGCTTTAGTGGTTAAGGCACTTGCCTGCAAAACCTAAGGACCCAGGTTCAATTCCCCATGTAAGCCAGATGCACAAAGTGATATATTTGTTTAGAGTTCTTTTGTAGCAGCTGGAGGCCCTGGTGCACCCATTCTCTCTCTTTCTCTCTGATTCTTTTTCTCTCTCTCTCAAATAAACACATGAAAATAAAAACCAACCAATAATATAATTGGAAAGAAGAAAGAAGAACAAGAGATTCAGTGGAGGGGGAATTTGGGAGGGGAAAAAGAGAGGGTGGCAGGAGGTAATTATGATGATATATTGTCTGTACTTATGGAAGTCATCAGTAGAAAGCTAAAAAATGATATCAAAACAGCCAAGTGGTAGGCAGGATTCTCATGTGGTGCATGACTTCTGCCTTACCCTCATCCTGTGGTTATGTGTTATTTCACATGGTCAATGTTATTTATTGATCAGTTAACATTAAAATGGGGAGATTATCTGGAGAGACCGAATATAATCATATGAACTATTTGAAAGCAATGGGTTTTCTTGGCTGGTCCTAAAAGGGGGAGCCATAACGACGCTCTCTGGTTGGTACAAACGAAAGCAAACATATTCTGGGCAGCCTCAGGGGTGCCTGGACAGAGCCTGAGAGCCACCACTAGGAGATGGAAAGAGCCAGTGAGACAGGACAGACCTCCACATTGCAGCTGCATGGAATCCAACTCTGCCAAGAAACAAGGAGCCTGGGAATCTATCTTCCCCAGAACTGCCAGACTCAACCAAGTCAACAATTTGATTCCATCCTCAAAGGATCCTGAACAGAGACTCAGTCATACTGTGTGGGACTGGCAGACAGAACTGTGGGGGTTTCAAAGCAGCTGTCAGTGATAATTTGTTATTTTGTGATGAAAAACCAATACAGCATGTATGTTAATATGAAAATGGAAATGACTATGCTATTGCAATGCTCATTTGGGCTAAAATTCTTATTGAGTGGCTTCTGGGCCACATGTTCAATTGAAATTGAAGAGTACTAATAGTAAAACTGCAGGTTCCATAATACTGATAACAACAATCTGTGAAAATAAGGAAAAATAAGATTGTAACAAAACTATGGTCTTATTTAATGCAGTTCTTAATATGCAAATAAGAATAGAATGGCTGATAGAATATACAGGTAAGACCTTAAAAGAGGCTTTTTCAAAGGATAGAGACTTAAAATATATTATCTTTACCTACTTATTTTTTTTTATCTCAATTTTATTAATTAATTATTAATTTATTTTTAGAGACAAAGAGAAACCGAGAAAGAGAGAGAGAGAGCAAATTGGCACACCAGGGCCTCAGCTACTGCAATAGAACTCCAGACACTTGTGCCACCTAGTGAGCATGTGTGACCTTGCGCCTGCCTCATATTTGTGCATCTGGCTAATGTGGGATCTGGAGAGTCAAACATGGGTCCTCAGGCTTTGCAGGCAAGTGCTTTAACCACTAAGCCATCTCTCCAGCCCTGAATCTCAATTTAATTTTTGCCTATTTATGAGAGACAGACAGACAGAGAGAAGAATGAATAGGCACGCTAAGACCTCTAGCTACAAAAAAAAAAAAAAAAAAAAAAAAAAAAAAAAAAAAAAAAAACTCCAGGTGTAAGCTGTGTTTGTGTGTGTGGCTACACGTGGGTACAGGTGTATCAGACCCAAGCCATCAAGCTTTGTCAGCAAGCGCCTTTAAGTGCTGTACCATCTCGCCTGTCCCTCATTCCACCTAATAGAGCAGTTGTTATCCCATGAAAGGATCAAGGAAAGAAAACTGAAGATAGATTCTTTTATTTATTTGCAAGCAGCGGGGGGGTGGGGAGAGAAAGGGCACTTCAGGGCCTCTCGACACTGCAAACCAAATCCAGATGTAAGTGCCAGTGTGTGCATTTGGCTTATGTGGATACTGAGGAATTGAACTCAGGCCATCAGTCTTTGACAATCAGCACCTTTAACTGCTGAGCCATCTCTCCAGCTCTGAAGATAGATTTTGAAAGGTGGGGAAACATAGCTAATTAGTGCATTTCTTTCTTGCTTGCTTTCTCTCTCTCTCTTTCTTTTTTGCAGTGAACTTTCCTGTTTGGTTCTCTCACCTTGTTCTAAATGTCAATTTCTGGTCAAGGACTGTCTTAAGAAGTCAGTGGCAATGTCTTGTCTCTCTTCATATAACTGCTCACCTCAACATCCTCTGACAAGGATAAAGCTACCATTTGTTCAGCATCCAAGACTTCAAAGCTCTCACTCGTCTTCCAACCCTCACTTTGCCTCATTCTTCATATCCTACATTCAGTTGCCAAATTCCTAAGAAATTCATCTTTTCTTTTCTCTGGACCCTACTGGTATTAACTTAATTCACATCCTCCTTCTGATCTGTCAGATTCTTGCCATAGCCACCTAGATCACAGTATCTCATCAGAATCCATTCTAAAAACCACACACACTCCTACATACTCTACAGTTCTAATCTTGACCCCTTTTCACTCAAAGATTTTTTTTTTTAATATCTCCTTTGGCCCACAAAATAAAGCCCAGATTCCTTACTTTGTTATTAAATTCCTCCAGAATACAGACCCAATGATCTTGTAACCTTTATTTTTTTTTTCAGAGCGTTCTCTCTATATAGTATATTTTTGGCTGCATTAGATTCTAATGTCCCTTGAAATATGAATCGGGGTATGAAGTGGAAATGCAATAAAATCCTATGTCTACAAATTACTGGCTCTACGAACTGGGACGATCTCTGAAGTTTCCATCAGCTTCAATTTTGTCATCTGTAAGTGATAGAAATACTATCTCTCACAAGGAGTCCCGGTGAGGATGAAACATGACGATATGTGTAAATTCCTGGGCACAAGGGTTGAATAAATGATGCATTTTACTATTATTTCTCCACCTCTCCCTTCTCCATCTCTTTCTATCTTTCTGCATCTAATTCATGTCCTTATTCTCATGCCTGGGGTTTTCTTCCTCCTGGCTTTCTTTTTAGAGTTATACATTTTTATTGTTACTTTTTAAAATTATTATTATTAACAACATATTTCATATGGAGACATCATGTGTTGGTACCCTCTTCACTCGTCTCTGCCCCTATCCCCCAAACAACACAGACTACTGCCAAGGTTCTTGGTTGCCCACAGAACTACATAGTAAGACTATTACTGAAGATACCGACCCCGCGCTTTGGTTATAGGGCACTGAATAGTGAGGCTGGAACAGAGCTGGAAGCCTCTGCCTTGATGAGGAGCTCTTATAGTGCTGCAAAGTTGGCTTTTGGGAGACCAAAGTCATCTTCAGTCTTATCCAATGATGGATCTAACCTGCATGTGACACACATGGCCAGCCAGCCGAGATCTATCTACTTGTGCATTAGAACCATGACTGCTCTGGGCATCACCAAGTATTTTCTTTTTTTTTTTTTCTTTAGAATGTTTTATTTATTTATTTATGACAAAGAGAGGGGGAAGGGAGGGAGAGAATGGAGGCATCAGAGCCTATAGCAAATGAACTCCAGATTCATTCACCATCTTGCGTATCTGGCTTTACATAGGTTCTGGGGAATTAAACCGGAGTCCTTAGGCTTTGCAGGCAAGCGCCTTAACTGCTAAGCCATCTCTACAGCCCACCAACTATTTTCTTAATTGGATCTGAGTCCAGCTCCATAGAAAGGAATACACACCTGGTACTGAAAACCCAGTCAAAAGCTTCTGGCCTGGAAGGCCCAAGACTCTTACAGGTCAGCTATGAGTATTATTTGTCTCATTGGATATGTTATGCCCATCAAATTGCCCTCTAAATAGTTGTGTTCTATTTACATACATCGATTAGTACTTCTCTCACTTCTGGTCAGAGAAGTTGCTTTTTGTAGATGGCAGTGGACACTGGGTAGACTCCAAACTTGTCCAAGTGCTGAGAAAAAGCTTAGCACTATGAGACATGTCTCTCATAGCCTCTCTGGCTCAGGACACCCTGTGAAAGAAGGGCAGAAAGACTGTAAGAGCTTTGGGGCACTCTCTTCCAGTCATGAAGTAATGACCTCACCACAGTGGCTACTGTTACCTCCACAAGATGTTCACAGCACTGGGATCATTAACACTTCAACACTGATGATGGAGAGGACAAAAAAAAAAAAACCATAAAATGCAATCAAATGGAAGGGGGACTTACGGAAAAAAGAAGGGGTTCAATGGAAGTGGGCTGGGGGACGAAAAGAAGTGAATGGGAGGGAATTATGACCTAATTATAGTATGTTCATGTTTGAAATTTTTCAATTAATAAAGATATTAGAGAAGGACATGGAGGGCTGCAGAGATGGCTTAGCAGTTAAGGTGTATGCCTGTGAAGCCTAAGGACCCCTGTTCAATTCTCCAGGTTCCACTTAAGCCAGATGCAGGTGGTGGCGCATGCGTCTGGAGTTTGCAGTGGCTAGAGGCTCTGGCATGCCCATTCTCACTCTATCTCTCTCTCCCTCTCTCTGTCTTTAATAAATAAATGAATTAAATTTTAAAAAAGAAGGACATGGAATCCTAATGATATCCTTAAATAATACAGGTGGCAGAGTCTCATATTCTGCAACTTGTTTTAGTGTGGCAATGTCTGATGTGATAAAGGTCAGCCTCAAACTACCTCTTAGTGTCTCCTTCAGACCTCTGAAGGAGGTTATGATCATATCCACACGGGCTTGAGAGGAAGCTTGAAGGAATTAAGCATGAGGACATGTTGATGTGGGGCGTGGGATGAGGTGACGAGATGCCCTGGGCTGGCTCAGGGGAGGTGGGCTCACTGTGTAGACAGCTCTCTGAGGTAAGATCTGGCATGTAAGTTTTGAAGGAGCAAGGCAGTCTCTTCTCACTGCTCCCGGCCTGGGGCGGTGTCCCGCTCCTCCACCCAAAGGAGGCCCATGGGGCTGTGCAAAGGAGAAGGGTGTTGACCCAAGTTCTGGGGAAGCAGTGACAACTGGGCATGGCTGTGGGTGATGACCGCATCTCACCAGCTGCTCTGCTCTGTGGAAAACACTGCTATCACCCCTCAGGCAGAAATCTCCAAACCAGGCCACTCTTTCCTCAAGTCCTACCTCCAGAGACTTCCCCATTGGGAGGACAAAACACATCCTTCAAGCTGAGACCGCCAAGGCCTCATTTTACTGACTCTCTGTGATCTTTAAGAAGTTCTTGATCTTCTTAGGCTGTTAGTATCCAATTTCTGACTTAACCTGTATTATTTAAGGCTATCATTAGGATTCCATGTCCTTCTCTTTTTTAAATTTAATTCATTTATTTATTAAAGACAGAGAGAGGGAGAGAGAGATAGAGTGAGAATGGGCACACCAGAACCTCTAGCCACTGCGAACAAACTCCAGACGCATGCGCCACCACCTGCATCTGGCTTAAGTGGAACCCTGGAGAATCGAACAGGGGTCCTTAGGCTTCACAGGCATACACCTTAACATTTCAATAATTAGCTACCTGACTTTATTTTTGTTAAATATTGTATTTCTTCTTTCCAGAGAGAGAGAGAGAGAGAGAGAGAAAGAATGGACATACCAGAACTTCCAGCAACTGCAAATGAATTCCAGATGCATGCGTCATTTTACACATCTGGCTTTTTATGTGGGTACTGGGTAATTGAACCTGAATTGTTAGGCTTTGCAGGCAAGCGCCTTAAGTGCTGAGCCATCTTCCCAGCCCAAACTGGCTTTATTTTGTTAGGCAATGTTTTTCATTACTTCAAAAAGTGGCTTTTGAGCATGTACTTCATCCCAGGTAACTCTATCGGCACCAGTCACACGTGCTGGGAAGTTAACAGTTCCAGAAAGTGAAGTCTGTGGTTGTAATAAATGTTACATGTTTTCTCTCATCTGAGGCATCCACCTGTCAGACATGAAAAAAGAAGAGGACCGCGAGGGGGGAACAGAAGTGTAATATGGGGGATGGGCAAAAGATACCATACATTCTTTTGTGTGTGAATTCTAAATATATGAGTAAAGCATATATAAGTGAAATGAAAGAAGAAGACAGACTATTTGAGGGGAAAAGGGAAACAGAGAGAGGAAGGAAGAGGGGTGAGGGAGGGTAATGGCAGGCAATTATGAGCAAGGTGCAATGATATATGTGTGTAAAATGTTATAATGTCATGTCATTTTCTACACTAAATAAATTTGTTAAAAATTTTAATTAATTAATTAATTTGAGAGAGAGAGAGAGAGCAAGAGAAACGAAGAAGAAGATAGAGAACAGGCTTGCCAGAGCCTCCAGCCACTGCAAACAAACTCCAGACACATGTGCCACGTTGTCCATGCGGTTGACATGGGTACTGGGGAATCAAACCCGGGTCCTTAAGCTTTGCAGGCAAGTACCTTAACAGCTAAGTGATCTCTCCAGTCCAACACTAGATAAATTTAAAACCATTAGAGAGTAATGGGCAGAAATTTAAGGAAATAATTAGTTATTGGTTGGGAAATAAGCAAATGGATAAGTAATTAGTAAGCAAGAGAAATTTAAGGTCATTCACAATCCTTCATCCGAAAGGTGGTACATATTTGTAATCTCAGCAAGAAGATAGGCAAACTCTTCTTCTTTCTTTCTTTTTTTTTTCAAGGCAGGGTCTCACTCTTGCCCAGGCTGACCTGGAATTCACTTTGTAGTCCTAGGCTGCCCTCGAACTCATAGTGATCCTCCTACCTCTGCTGGGGATACATAAAAGTTTTACATGTAGCAGGTTTCATGCCAGCCAGGACTACATAGTGATACCTGGCTCAAAATGCAATAAACAAACAAATAAAAGTCCCTTAGAACTAGATGTGTTTTAAAAGGCTTTTGAAGTTTAGAGAGATCGTACAAGGCCTTATCAGCTGGATTTCCACATGTTAGCCTTCTCAGCACCTTTCATGGCTCAGCTCAGTCCTTGCCTCGCAAGACAGACTTTACTAGATCATTCTATCTTTAGACACCCCCACTCTTTCTACCCCATCAGTCTGACCCACAACCCCCAGATCCAAACCGCTCCGAAAACTAGGTTTTTTTTCCCACCATAATTGTGGTGCAAATTAATTAGCACCAAATGGTGTGAGGCTATAACCTTTATTTATTTGATTTATTATGTACAGTTAAATATTGTACTGCAGTTATATGAATGTGTTTCATTATCTGACCTTGCGAGGCTGGCAACAGGATGGACATTAAAGCACTTTTCTAATATTCAGAAATCGTTGAGTTTGAATATTTCTAATTCCAAAAGTTTCAGATAAAATTATGAACCTGCCTTACCTAAACTTCTCCTATCCACTTATTTATTTTATTTCATCCGAACCAAGAATGATCTCAGAGACCTGGTTCCTCTCACTATACCCGGAACCCAAAACAGTAATATAGTATTTAATAAATATTAGCTAAGTGGATAAATGAATGCTTTCACATGTAATCACTCTTCCATCCATTTGGCGAGGGGGTGACAGAAGGGAATGCCAAAGAAGGCTTCTTGGAAGAATGGTCAAATCCAAGGCGTAAAGAAATTACTTAAACAAAGTTCAGAATGGAGAAGAGAAATAGCATGTGTCAAGAAGGGAGGTATGAGTGAGGGAATGAAATCAGAGAGGGACAAGAGATGAGACTGGGGCAGGAAGGGCTGGAGAGATTGCTCAGTAGTTAAAGACACTTGCTTGCAAAAGCCTGCCAAATATGGGTTCAACTCCCCAGTACCCATGTAAAGCTAGATGTACAAAATGGCACATGGAGTTCATTTGCAGTGGCAAGAGGCCCTGGTGCACCCATACTCTTGCTCCGTCATCTTTCTCTCTCTCTTCCTCTTTCTGTCTTTGCAAATAAATAAAAATATTTTTTATTTTATTTTATTTATTTACTCACAGACAGAAAGAACAGGCACACCAGGGCCTACAACAACTGAAAACCAACTCCAGGTGCAGACGCCACTTTACGTTTGATTCCCCAGGACTCAGGGAAGCCAGATGCACAAGGGGGCATATGCATCTAGAGTTCATTTGCAGTGGCTGGAGGCCCTGGCATGCCCATTATCTGTATCTCTCTGCCTCTCTCTCTCTCTCTCTCTCTCTCTCTTTCTCAAATAAATAAATAAATAAATAAATAAATAAATAAATAAATAAATAAAATATTTTTTAAAAATTTGAGAATCATGGCATCATAGAAGTTCGAATTATGTTTGTGGCAGAAGTATTCACTGTGATCCAGGTGGCCTGGATGGAGCCTCCATGCTACCTTTTCGAAGGATGTTGAAGACTATTTTATTAGCACATATTAATTGTAAAAAATAATTAGTTTCATGGTGAAAACTGTTTGTAGAAAGCAGAGTATTTTTTGATGATGTCACCGACATGAACTAATGCCTCCTAGAGTCTGTCTGGGCTGGCAGAAGCATGAAGTGGGGTCTCTGAGTATGCTGGTCCCATAGGCTCGATACGGCTTCTGTCTCCAGCAGCAGTCATAAGAACATGATCATGAGTGCCTTGGCTATAGACGGGCTCATGGGTGGGGAAGTGAAGCACAGGACAAGTCTGGCTGTGTGAAATGAAGCATGCTTTGCTAAGCCATGACATTCAGGTGGTATGAAAGGTGTGGAACACTTGTTGGTCACACTTAGAGGTAGGGGCAACTAGAAAGTGGGTAAGAAATTAACATTGTTAGGAGAGCTTTAAAGTCATGTTGACATCTCTAAATTCCTTCATCTTCTCGTTTTTTAATTAATTAATTAGTATTATTTATTAGCGAGAGAGAAAGAAAGGAGAATGGGCATGCCAGGGCCTCCAGCCACTGCAAATGAACTCCAGATGCATGCTCCATCTTGTGCATCTGCCTTATGTGGGACCTGGATAATCAAACCAGGTTCCTTAGGCTTTGCAAGCAAGTGCCTTAACTGCTAAGCCATCTCTCCAGCCCTAATTTATTTATTTGAGAGCAACAGACAGACAGAGAAAGAAAGAGGTACAGAGAGAGAGAGAATAGGCACACAGGGCCTCCAGCCACTGCAAACGAACTCCAGGCTTACATGGGTACTGGTGAATCGAGCCTCAAACTGGGGTCCTTAGGCTTCACAGGCAAGTGCTTAACTGCTAAGCCATCTCTCCAGTCCCTAATTTTTTTTTGAGATAGGGTCTTGCTCAGCCCAGGCTGGCCTGGATTTCACTATGTGGTCTCAGGCTGGCCTCGAATTCCTGGTGATCATTCTCCAAGCTCTCGGACTAAAGATGTGCATCACCACGCCTGGCTTCCATCATCTTCCTCCTCAGAATCCGCTGGTGTTTACTGTCTGTCTTGTGCCCTTTAAGAATAACTTGTTCTAAACCTACCAATTGTAGAACTCTGTCCAAAAGCTGGCTACGTTTTACATATTTATCATAGGTATTTGAATCCAGTTTTGCTAACAACTCAAAATTTTCCAGTCAGGACTGGAGAGATGGCTCAGTGGTGAAGAACATTTCCTCTGCACGCATGAGAGTCTGAGGAGGCCTTGGAGACTTCTGGAACACACATGAACAGCTGTGCATAGCCACCCATACCTGTAACCCCAGTCCTATGGGGAGCAGAGACTGTAGAACCACCGGGGCTTGCAAGCAAAATGGTCTGCTCTTGGATCAGCAAGCTACTCCAGCTCAGATAAGCATGAGCTGATGAGTGGTGACTTAGGTCCTGATGCTCAGCTCCAGCTATGCAGTTGTGCACACCCCATCACAGTTAACTGCACAGAATGCCGCATAGGCCAATTCATGGGTATACACCACACACATACTCATCTATAAAAAGTCATATTGGCTGACTTCATGAAAAGCTCCCACAAAGGCTCAGACTTGAACTTCTTAAGTGATTAAGATCATTCCCACACACACACATTGGGTCTGGCATTAAGAGTGTTTCCTTGTGTCCCTGTGCTTATACTGAGAGCTCATCCTCTAAGTAAAATAAGCAGGAAATAGACTGCCTTCACCTAAAGGTCTTTTTTTTTTTTTTTTTTGAGAGAGACAGAGAGGAAGACAGACAGAGATGGGAGCACCATCAGCCTCTCAGCTGCTGTGAACGAAATCCAGATGCATGCGCCCCCTTGTGGTCAAGTGCAGCATTGCGCCCTTGCGTCACTTTGCATCTGGCTAAACGTGGGACCTGGAGATTGGAACCAGTGGAGATTGGAACCAGCGTTCTTAGGCTTGGGAGGCAGGCGCCTTAATGGCTCAGCCATCTCTCCAGCCCCCAAAAGGTCTTTATAAAGACTTAGAAAGGAGCTGCCTGTAGTTTGGTGGCCGGCACAGTATTATAGCTATGGCGTTGGTTTGGGAGTCAGAAGATCATGGGCTCTTGGAAGGTTAGCTCATCTCTTTGAACCTCAGTTTCCCCACCTGCACAATGAGATGAGATATACCTCAGGGATGCTCTGAGCATTGAATGGGATTATCCACCTTGAAAGATACAGTGAAAGGATCGTGCACACTTCCGCTATGAATATTCACAATTTTGGAATATGAAAACTTAAAACAAAAAACAAATCTTTAGGGCTGGAGATTTTGCTTAGCAGTTAAGGCGTTTGCCAGATGCACAAGGTGGCGCATGCATCTGGAGTTTGTTTGAAGTGGCTAGAGGCCATGGCATGCCTGTTTTCTCCCTCTCTCTCCTGCTTTCTCTCTCAAAAAATAAATAAAATCTTTATAAAAGAATCTTTGGCATATAAGTATAAATTCAGGTGTGTTTGGAGGGTTGAATGGTGAAAATTGACTCCGTGGACTCTAGAAGGAGTTAACTCTCACATGCACAGTTTTATGAAACTGTGTCATGAGAAGAGTCAAGTTAGTGAGGAATTGGACTCTAATGAAAAAAGTGTTGTATAGGAGACACACCCTGAGAACAAGCAACACTAAGTTAGGTGCTGGTATGTCAGATATCATGTTTGAAGTCTTTTAGGGATGTTTCCCGGAAACTATTGCCACTGTCAGGCTATTAATTTGAATTACTGGGAGAGGTTGTGACGTTGGCATATGGAGTCTTAAAGCATAGCAAGTTATCTGAGGTTTGGGCTTACCTTATTCAAACTATTAATAGGGGCCGGGGAGACTCTCAGTGCGTAAAGTGCTCGCTGTGCAAACACGGGGACCTGAATTCATAACCCTGGCATCCACATCAAGGCATGGTGTGTGTCTGTAATTCCAGCACCACTGAGGGGGCTTACAGGGTACATAGTCCTAGCTGACTTGGTGAATTCTAGGTTCAGTGCAAGTTATTGTCCATGCCGCCCACCCCCCAACCAGCCAAAAAAGCTGCAAGGCTGGGAATATGGTTCAGCAGTTAAAGGGACTTGTTTATAAGGGCTGCTGGTCCAGGTTTGATTCCCCAGTACCCATGTAAAGCCAGATGCACAAAGTGGTGCATGAATCTGGGGTTCCTTTGCAGCCGCAAGAGGCCCTGGCATGCCCATTCTCTCCTTTCTTCCCTCTCCCTCCTTCTCTCTCTCTCTCTCTGTCTCTTTCAAGTAAATAAATAAAAATTTAAAAATAAGTTGGAGGGCTGGAGAGATGAATTAACAGTTAAGGCCCTTGCTTGCGAAGCCTAAGGACCCAGGTTCGATTCTCCAGTACCCACCTAAGCCAGATGGACAAGGTAACACATGAGTATAGATTTTGTTTGCAGTGGCTAGAGGTCCTGGCCCATCTATTCTCTCTTTTTCTCTACCTGCCTTTCTCTATCTCTCTCTCTCAAATAAATAAATAAATATAAGTTGGAGAGAGACTGAGGAATACACTCAATGTTGATGCTTATCCTCTGTGTGTACACACACACACAAAACTATACATACAAGTGAACCCACTCATGTATGAACAAACATATACACACATATACACCATGCATACATACATATTAATAGTTTAGAGTCATATTTTTTAAATATTTATTTTTAAAATTTATTTACTTGAGAGACAGAGAGAGAGGAAAAGAGAGAGAGAGAGAAGAAAAGAGGGAAAAAGAGGCAGATAGAGAGATTGGGCACGCCAGGGCCTCCAGTCACTACAATTGAAGTCCAGACGCATGCGCCACCTTGTGCATATGGCTTATATGGGTTCAAGGGAATTGAACCTGAGTCCTTAGGCTTCCCAGGCAAGTGCCTTAACTACTAAGCCATGTCTCCAGCCCTAGAGTTATGTTTTTTAAGAAAACAAAATACTGGCTGTTATAATGTTTTCAATTTTAGTTAGTGTTGTGACCGTTTGGACAAGTCAGGTAATGTAAGTTTGTCATCAAGGGGGCTTTTTGCCAGGAAATGAGATTCCCAGGTTGTGTGTGCAGTATTCAGTGGTTTAGACTCTCATTGTAATGCTGCTTCTGATTTCTGTTTGGCTTTTCTCTCTCTTGGGTCCTGAGACCCTAACTTCCCCTGGCTCATTGAATACCCTTCCTCCATCTGTACAAGGTGATAGTCTTTTGGAACCTTTGTTTTGGAGGAATGGGCATGGACTTGGTGCTTGCAACTGACCTTCATGATATTGTTGAATTGATTGATGAAGCCATGTATGTAAGCCCAGAGCCTGCAGTGAGCTCTGGAATGGCCCTTAGGTTGATAGCTTATTTAAAACCTTTTAAAAACTGATTTCTAGGGTCTAGAGAGATGGCTTAGTGGTTAAGCACTTGCCTGAGAAGCCTAAGGACCCCGGTTCGAGGCTCAGTTCCCCAGGACCCATGTAAGCCAGATGCACAAGGTGGCGCATGCATCTGGAGTTCATTTGCAGTGGCTGGAGGCCCTGGTGTGCCCATTTTCTCTCTCTCTCTCTGCCTCTTTCTCTCTCTCTGTTGCTCTCAAATAAATAAATAATAATAATAAAACTGATTTCTAAAAATCTTTTTATTTATTTGCAAGCAGGGAGAGGGGGGATGGGCATGCCAGGGCTTCTTGCTGCTCCAAATGAACTCTGGACACGTGCTTTTGTGAATCTGGCTTCATGTGGGTCTGGGGCATCAAACTTGGACTAGACTATTAGGCTTTGCAAGCAAGTGTCTTTAGGCCCTGAGCCATCTCTCTAGCCCCTTAAAACTGATTCTTACCCCTATTTCTTCACCATCCTTTCCCCAAGAAAGAGAAAGAACTAAATAGCCAGATGTAAAATGCATGCTATCTTGTAACATGTCCATTCCTCTCCCAGTTCAGAAGTAGCTTTTATTTTTAATTTTTTTTTTTTTTTTTTTGTCTCAAGACTGTAGAAATGCAACCATTGCAGAACTGGTGCCACAACCTTTTGAAAGCCCAGACATGGGCAGGGTTTGGGGGTGTATGTACCAGAGATTTTGCAAGTGCTTGAACTCAAAGTGAAATAAAAAGAAAAATCAAAACCCCTAACATTGTATGCCATCCAACAGCACTTGCGGTGTAGTGCTTTTTGGAAAGAACTCCTAAGAGGAGCAAAGAATCATAAAAGCTATGGAATTTTACCAGACCTTCAAGAGTGCGGAGGAAATTCTTTGTTTGTTAAAGGGATGACCCTCTTTACATTTGCAGAAACGAGGGCAGAGGCCAGCAGAAAAGAAGAAGGAAGAAAGGCCGTGAGAGTATTCAGAACCTGCCGGCCTCCCACAGGAACCTGCTTGCCACCTGCCAACAAGAAGCAGTTGCGACGACAACGGAGACCTTTCTGTCACAACCGACCTATTGACTGCCCAGTGGGTGCAGCTGGAGACGACTGCCATGTTGACGGAGTGGAGAGACAGTCCAGCGGGGCCTGTGAATGGAAGAGATCCAAAAGTGCTGCAGGGCTGGAGGACAGTGAAACACTTATGCTCAGAGGTGGCTCTGCTATAGTTCTAGGCTCCATTCCCTGGGGAGGCCTGGTGCTTCCAGAATTCTGGCCTGGACAGAGACCACAGGCTTAGGTGTCGTGGAGAGCTGCACTCTCTTGCTCTCCTGCTTGGCTCTGGGCATTTATGGATGGGCAAGAGGAGAACATGGCTTTGTACTTCCTGGCTCTCTGTGCAATGCTCCATGGTCCAAAAGGGACACAAACGCTCCCTCTAGAGATGAATGCTGTGAAACTTTGAAGGCAAATATGACTGGCCCTACCTCTCCTGGTGTCAAAGAGTCAAAAAACAATCTTATAAAGAGAGCTTTATTATATAATAGCACCAAGAAAAGGTCAGGAGCCTCCAGGGCTCAAGCACACATAGACATTATTCTTCTTCATTTTTTGTGAGACAGAGTTTTGCTATGTAGTCCTGGCTGTCCTGGAACGTGCTCTGCAGGCCAGACTTGCCTTCCACATGCCATATTCCTCCTATCACTGGCCTTCCACATGCAGTATTCCTCCTATCACTGGCCTTCCACATGCCGTATTCCTCCTATCACTGGCCTTCCACATGCCGTATTCCTCCTATCACTGGCCTTCCACATGCCGTATTCCTCCTATCACTGGCCTTCCACATGCCGTATTCCTCCTATCACTGGCCTTCCACATGCCGTATTCCTCCTATCACTGGCCTTCCACATGCCGTATTCCTCCTATCACTGGCCTTCCACATGCCGTATTCCTCCTATCAATGCCTCTTGTCTGAATTCTGGGATGACGGACACGCTCCAGCGTGTTTGGCACATTATTCTGAAAGATCTGTAGCATTGCTGTTACTAAATTCCAGAAAGGTAAACAGCTTTCCCTCTAGCATGTTTTATAGGAGGAACCAAAGACAACCATGGGACTGGGTAGATGGCTCAGTGAGTAAAAAGCTTGCCACACAAGCCAGAGGACCACAGTTTGATCCCCAGTCAAATCCAGGTGCGGTGGTGCACGCCTATAATCCCCATGCTGTGAGGTGGAAGCGAAAGATCCCTGATGCTTGCTAGTGAGCTAGTCCTGCCAAATCAGTGAGCTCCAGACCCTGCCTCAAAAATAAATAAATAAATAGGGCTGGAGAGATGGCTTAGTGGTTAAGGCGCTTGCCTGTGCAGCCTAACAACCCATGTTCTAGTCTCCATGTCCCACGTTAGCCAGACACACAAAGGTGAGGCAAGTGCGAGGTTCGCCCAAGCCCGCTAGGTGGCGCAAGCATTTGGAGTTGGATTTCACTGGCGGAGGCACTGGCACACCAATTCTCTCTCTTTCTCTGTCTCACTCTCTTTAAAATAAATAAATAATAAATAAATAAATAAATAAATAATAAAGTGGATAGTGACTGAGAAACACACCCGGAAATGACTTCTGGCCTTCACATAAATGTGTACACACACATGTGCCCCCACACATATGAATGCATACACATAAGCAAGCACACACACACACACACACACACACACACACACACACGAAACTGTTTCTTTAGGAATTCTGGCCAGACATAAAGTCATTTCTGAAACAGGCAAAATGGCAGAAAGAGGTTGACAGTCTTGTTTTTTTAATGCTAGGCACTGCCGTGGGAACCAGTGTTGAGGAAGGCCTGGCTCCAGATGGGGAGGTGCAGACTATCAGATGTATTCCTTTCTCTCCTTCCCTCTCAGTCTGCTGGGTCATGGGATATGAAGAGGGATAGGTGAAGAGCCAAGGAGAGGGACACGAAGGTAGGTGGCGGGGGGGGGGGGCGGAGGTTGACAAAGTAATGGAGAGCACTCTGAAGTCATTTCAAAGGCAGAGCTGTAGTAAGAGTCAAGGACCTAGTGTGTTATTCTTCCTCTCTTTAGTCCACTTGAAACTTGGACAGGACTGCTCCGTGTTGCAACCTAAAGTTCTAGGACAGCTTTGGGAGTGAATGATTGACAGGGTTGGAGGCAACCATGGCCTACGGGTGGAAAGCCATGAGCCGCTGAAGTCAGTGGCTCTTTCTCTTCATCGGCTCTCCCTTCCCAATTTCCTCCTTCCCTCCCTCCTACCCTCCCTTGTTCTCTTTCCCCAGGGCTTCATGTGCTCCCATGAAGCCACCCACGTACAGCTTCTGCTCCAAGGCACAATTTCTCTCTTTTCTCTCTCTCCTCCTTCCCCTCTTCCTTTCTCTTCTTAATATTGGCTTTCAACTGAAGTTTACTTTAACCCCAAACCCACCCCCACCCCGACACCCCGGCACCAGCATGACAATCATTCAGTTACAAGATCATTATATAAAGAGGTGAACTGCTCTAACTTCTGGACCTTGGAGAAGTCTCTGGGCAGCAGAGATCTTACCTGAACTAACCTCTCAGGCTGCCCTGTGTCCTTTGCTGCCTGTCCCTGTGGCCTCCCCTGGGGAGGACAGTAGAGGGATCCTTGAACATGTGGTTATGGGGAGCACCAGGCCAAATGCTACAGTCTTTGGCAGATGTTGCCTTAGGAACAGCACAATTTTTTCTTCACTTACCTTCCAAACTGCTAAAGAAAGGAATACAGAACACTTGAATTTTAGGGCACTGGGGGAAATGAAGACAAATATTAGTTCATACATGGTGATCCTCTCCTTTATGTATACTTTGAACTAAAACAACAGCCTCTTAGCAGAGTGGCTGAAGTTAAAGTGTTCTGACACACATTAATAATAATAATAAAAAAAAAACAGGAGAAAGAAATAGAACATTTGAAACAGTGGCTCGCCTCTGTGCTTTCCAGAGTTTCCCAGAGTTTCAGGATGAAATGAACGTGCTCTCCTGATATGCCTACTTTCTTGCAGGACAAAATGAAATAGAATATGATCAGCTGTTTTGTGACAGTGGGGTTTCAAAGGTGATAAAAAAACAAGGAAATATACCTGTCTGGCCTTTGCCAGGGAGTCAATTCATTAACAAAGAAATATTGGATCTAAACAGAATAAGGTCATCATATATATATATATATTCTGCTCCTCCTAAAGCTTTGTTTGGTGTGCTGAAGAAGATGAAGTAGAAAAAGGAGACAGTCATGTCTCACATGGGAGGAAAGACCTGGTTGCGTTTGATATTGGAGAACACATTTTTCTGGGGCTATTCATTCTAGTGAAAATATTGCGTTTGTGTCTCTGCCAATGGGCGCGCGCTCATTTGTGATTTCGAGATTATTTATCCTGTTGTGGTTGTTTGATTCTCTTTTAAAATTCTTCCATTTCTCCTTAGCCCTTGTTTGGCTTTCAAACTCCAGTGGATATACATGGCTGAATCATTTTCTAGCAGATGAAACTTAAAAGTCAGCCCTTGGCTCAGTCACCAGGCTTCGTCTTCATCTACATTCCTCTTTGTTTCAAGGCTATACACATCCCATCCTCTCATTTGGAAACCGATATGTGCATTTCTAACGGGGAATTAGGACGTGTGTTAACAAGGTCTTTTATTTTGGAAGGCAGCCATATCACACTGCGGTTGGTTGTACATCAGGCTGAGACATGAAAGTGACACTCAGTGATACAGAAATGATGTTGATCTTGAGGCAATCGGGGGGCCTGCCGTACAGTCTGAGGGTCTGAAGTCTGGACCAGTGGGATCTCTGGAGTAGTCCCAATTGCTCAGCTCCATGACGCGCAAGCCATGTCTGAACCCACCAGACTCGTGCTGGATTCTTGGGGCTTCACAGCACACTGGGGGCTTTGTTTTGACCTTGGACTTCTCTCTTCCTAAAACTGCTTTGAAATGCATGGGAAAGACTCCAAGGACCTGAAGGAGTGCAGTATTGTAACCCCCCCCCACCACCCGCTTTAGATGCTGATGGAAATTTAGTTTTATGCAATTCTTTTTTTAAAAAAATATTTATTTATTTGAGAAAGAGAGATAGAAAGAGAGAATGGGTGCGCCAGGGCCTCTAGCCGCTGCAAATGACCTCTAGATGCATGCACCACACACATGTGCCACCTTGTACATCTGGTGTTACATGAGTACTGGGGAATTGAACTCAGGTCTTTAGGCTTTGCGGGCATGTGCCTTAACCATTGAGCCATCTTTCTAGTCCTGATTGTCTTTTTCTTCGGTAAGCAAGCTTGATTTTCCCAGCACCAAAGTCTCGTAGACAGGGCCATATTTTGGGGTAAAATTAGTTTTATATTTGAAATCATTTTGGATAAATCTCATCTTTCCAAAATCTCAGTCATCTCTAACATAGATAAAAAATAACCCATTCACATGTTAGTTGTGATAAATAAAAATAGTGTAATATGCAAGGCAAAGAGCACCCATTGGGCCCATATTAGGCTACAGCAAAGGATGGCAATAGCTTTTATTGCATTGTCATGATTATTTCAATCGAGATGGTCTATCTAGGCATTCCTTTTTAGCTTTTGTTTCTAGGTGTTATCTTCTTATGGGCTCACAAGTCCTGGGTTTGGGACTCTTAGATTGTAATTCAGCCTTTTTCTTTTTGTGCATGAACACATGTGTATGGCGTATGCATGCGTCTGTGCAGCTATTTCTGCCCATGTGCATGTGCGCGGACCAGAGGAGACTGTTGCAAGTCCATCTCCATTGCTTAGCATGTTGCCTTTCGACGAGTCTTTGCACCTCATGCATTTTCACATGCCCTAGTGGTTCTTCAGTGTCTGCTCCCCACAGGACTGGGGTTTACAGGCTTTGCACGGCCATGTCTACAGTTTTATATGGGTGCTGAGGCAGCAAACGCAGGCAGTTGCAGGCCCTGTCAGGCCCTCTGAGATCCTCATGCGTACACGCAAGTGCTCTTTCCCTGTGTGGTGGTTTGAATGTAAAATGTCCCTCATAGCCTCGTGTTTGTGATTAAGCCTCATACTTAATCCCCAGCTGGTGGAGCCCGTGGGAAGTGAAGCACTGCTGGGTGTGTGTTTCTGTAGCAGGCCTTGGTGTGTTGTAGACCAGCCATGCTTACCCCATTTTTTTAATTTTAATTTTTATTTATCTATTTGAGAATGACAGACAGACAGAGAGAGAAAGAGAGAATGGGCCTCCAGCCACTGCAAATGAACTCCAGATGCACGCACCACCTTGTGCATCTGGCTTATGTGGGTACGTGGGAACTGAGCCTGGAACCGGGGTCCTTAGGCTTCACAGGCAAGCGCTTAACTGCTAAGCCATCTCTCCAGCCTGATGCTTACCTCATTTGCTCACTCTCTTTACTTCTTCCCTGCTGATGTGGAGATGTGATGCCTGTCTGTCTGCTCTTGTCATGCTTGCCCTGCCATGATGAAAGCACTTGAAACTGTAAGCTGAAACAAACCATTTCCTCTCATGAGCTATTTATTGTTGGGTGTTCTGTTCTGTCAGTAAGAAGGTGACTGCTAACACTCCTGAGCCATCTCCCCAGCCCCAAACTCAGCCTTTTAAGTGTTCCACTTTCCATGCATCCCTTTGAAAGCTTAACCTTTCTCGTTGGCTCTAGACTGAGCTCTTGATCCTTTGCTCTCCCAAAAAACTTCTTAGGGTGTCTCAAGTCTCCTTAGAGACCTAGGAGATGTTCCTGATGAGGACTAAGAAATTCTGGGTGGGAGAAGGACAGAAGTGGTAAAATCAAAACAGGCAAAAATGAGCCACTGACCTGTACTAAATGGTCTTTCTGCTCGGTAAATTCTTCCTACCCCGTACCTTCCTAAGAAGTCTGAGGAAAGAACCTCTTGCAGATGTCTGGTGACTCGGTCTCAGAAACCTTTCTCAAAGTGATTTCCTGTTGCTGATATTTTCTTTCCCCTCCCTTCTTCCTCTTTCCCTCTTTCCTCCCTCCTTCTTTCTCTTTCTCTCCTTCTCCCTTCTCTTTCTTCCTTTTTCCCATTCTCTGTTTTTCTCTTCCCTTCCCTTCTCTTCTCTTCTTTCCCTCCTATCCCCTCCTCTTTTCTCCTCTCCTTCCAGTCTCTACTCCCATCCTCTCTCTCATTTCTCTTTTGCTGGGAATTGAACCCAGGGCCTATGTATGCTAAGTACATTGAGCTGTAACACAGCCCCCAATCTGTTGATAACTTCCTGTGATGTTCCTTGATGATGCCATAGCTTTTTAGCCTTTGAGTCACCATCCTCCTCTTCCCCAGCCACACTATTGCGTTTGCTATGCACCCATCCATTTATCCAGTAAGTGAGCTGGTATCATTCGATGATGTACATACTCCACTGAAGGTAAGTGGAAAATCAGTCAGTGGAAAGGCCATAGATTGAAGTTCATGCATGCATGGCCCATCTCTCTTTCTCTCCTTGTCTACCCGTGTCTTAAGACGGACAAAGATTTTTGTTGCTAGGGCATGGGTAGGGCACATCTGGGATGTTTGTGGGCTATTCAGTAGTGTGTATGTGGGTGTGGGGGTGTTGAAAAGTTAGTGCTTGAATCCTATCATATCCTTTGACAGAACACTGAACACCCATCATCAAACAGGCAGGCATTGAATGAATTATTACTTTTTAAATAAAAGTCTCATATGCACTTTGCAAGAAACAGACTAAAAATAATAGTTTGGGGTGAAAGCCCTTCTGATATCTTGTGAATAAGGTCCAGTGTCACCGTGGAGTGCTGCAGACCAGTGGCTCCCTTCCTTCCTGGGACATGTCTGACAATGATAAGGTAGTGAAGTAACAAACACCTTGAGCAGTGGACATGGACAGGCAATGGACATGGACAGGCAGAAGCAAAGGCTCAAAACAAAATGTGCCTGGCACCACTTGGTGACTGTAGATGACAGTCTGCTTTTCTAAGCTGAAATCTCAGAAGAAAACTGAGGAGGCTTTGAAAGGTTGGGGGGGACAGTAAGGACCTGGAATGTGCACTGATACAGGAGCCCAAGGTTGTTATCACTGGACCACCCGTTCCTGATGCATATAAATAATGCAACCTGGCTTTGGAAACGACAGCCATTGGGTCCACTTCCCTCAAACGAATCTGAACATATTTACACCTACATTCCACGAACCAAGTTGGATCTCCCCAGATGAGTCCCCAGAGCTTGTCACAGTATGACTCAGCGTCCTTCTTTTTGTCCCTTTCCAGTTATCCTGTGCCTCCTTGTTCCTCTCCTTGCTCCTTGGACCACAGTCTCCTGTCTCTTCTCCATCTCCTATCCTTCTTACCCTTACTGGACAGTGATTCTTCATCTTTATTCATCTTTCCTTTAGTTATTGTTTCTTGGGACTTCTTTTTTTTTTTTTTTTTTTTTTTTTTGACAAGTTTAAATTCTCTTTGCAGTGGGCCATGGAGCAGACAGCTTCAGGTTCGCTGAGATGAACTTGCAGACCAGGAACAGTTATGGAGGAAGGGATATTTATTGAAGCTCATAGATCCAGGGGAAGTTCCATAATGGCAGAAGAAGCTGGCCTGCTTTCACAGGTCCAAGCAGAGAGAGAGAGAAGCCAAAGCTACACAGCACAGCACACCTCAGGAACTCCAGTTAGGCACACTTTGCATATCTTTAGATTGAAATCTCAAACCCACCACCACACTTTAAGATCCACCCAGTGACACCGCCTCCAGCCAGGTGGATGCAGATACAAACTACAAACTAATAAAACACTGAATATATTGGGGGCTATCTATTCAAACTACCACAGGCCAGGAGCCATGTTTTAGATTCTAAATACAAGCTTGTTGTCAACATACAATGAGATTCAGGGAACTTAAAATAGTGAACTATCAAAGTTGGTAAAAAAACAAAAAACGAAGAGAACTATGAACAAAAGAGGCTTTTGTTTGAGGACTTAGCATCCAGTTCTCCCCTTGCTACAGATGACAAGGCAGCCACACAGCTGAGGAGCTCCTGGGGTAGCAGTTCATATCAGTTTCAGCAGAAAAAAGATGCAAGGGCTTTGATTCAGAGGTGAGACAGATGCACTGTGTGTGCATGTGTGTCTTCAGAGATGCACTGCTGACTGGTGACCAGTAGGGTGGATGGGAGGAAAGAAGCTCACAACAAGAAGGGAGAGATGGAAAGGAAAGGATCAAGTTTTGTATTTTTTTAGGTAGGGTTTCACTTTAGTCCAGGCTGACCTAGAATTCACTCTGTAGTCTCAGAGTGGCCTCGAACACTCACCGGTGATCCTCCTACCTCTGCCTCCCAAGTGATGGGATTAAAGGCGTGCGTCACCATGTCCGGCTCAGGATCAAGTTCTTAGGGGTTCTTACTGATGTGGAGCCTGAAGAACCTAAAGCCCGTAGCCTGGGCTTTCTTTCTAAGTCAGAAAAGCCCTCCTGCATTCAGTTGCTTTGAGCCGTGGCATTAAGTCATAATCTTAACTAATACAGAAACTTGAGTATGTTCTGCCTCCTCTGGGCATCTGAGGACGGGAAACGGAAACTCTGGATCGAGCAGTAATTTTCTCATGTGTATATCAGTGCATATGAGTGGTGTGTATGTGTGTGTGTGTGTGTGTGTGTGTGTGTGTGTGTGTGTGTGCATGGTGGTCTCCGAGAGTGCAGGTGAGTGCGCATGTGTGTGCACACATGTGGAGGCCAGAGGTAGGTGTGAGCTGTCTTCTCAATTGCTTTCCACCTTCTTCTTTGAGACGGGTTCTCACGCTGAGCCTGGAGCTCGTTGCTTTGGGTATACTGCCTAGCCAATAAGTGGCAGCCATCCATCCTCTTGTTTCTACCTCCCCAGCATGGGGCTCAGAGAGGTGCATGCGACCACACCCAGCTTTATGTGGGTGCTGGGGATGGAACTCAGCATGCCAGGCACTTTCCCCACTGAGCCACCTTTCCAGTCCCTCAAGTGAAAATTTACTAACTGACTGCAAAGCAGAACCCGGGTCTATACACTCCATTCCATACCTCTTTTCTTTACAGAACCCGGGTCTATACACTCCATTCCATACCTCTTTTCTTTTTTTTTTTTGGTTTTTCAAGGTAGGGTTTCACTCTAGTCCAGGCTGACCTGGAATTCACTCTGTCTTCTCAGGGTGGCCTTGAACTCACGGCGATCCTCCTACCTCTGCCTCCCGAGTGCTGGGATTAAAGGCATGCGCCACCACGCCCGGCTCCATACCTCTTTTCTTTACATTGTACTTGGTCATGGGATTTTCAATTCTGCTATTTTAACTGAATGAAATCTTATACTTTGAAATAGTTCCCTATTGGTTCGTGGTTGTGTTACTTCATATTGAATATGGCTGTGTCTGCGATAGAGCCCAAATCTTATTTATGTTTCTGTAGATAAGCCCCATGAAGATAACACATACATTCATGTAATACTGTCCCAATGGAGATCTGAAATCAGCTTCCTTGTTGTGTAAGTAGAACAATGACTTTAGCATCTATGAGCTGAAAATTCTGAGACCAATTATAGAAGTACCCTACATTCATAATTCTGGGTAGACAGAATTGTCTAATTCTGTTTAGAATTAGACAATTTGCAAAGTAGTCAACTTTAATCAAAAATGTTGATAAACACCAAATGCCATATTATTGAAAGAATGAATATAGACGCCCTCAGCCATTAATAATATATATTTGGTTGCAAAATATAACAGAATTTTCCAATTCTCACCATGATGATGCATCCCACACACGATCTGTTGTTTGGCAATAGAACTGCATGCTGGCCAGTCACTCCCAATGGGGTATATAGCAAAGGCATGCTTAGTATGGTCAGCTCTGCTAAGTGTCTTATAGTCTAAATAAACTCTCGGCAGTGATTTGGGAGACAGTCTGAGGCAAAGTTTATCATTTTTGGGTCCTTGTGAAGAATCATGGAGAACATTCTGTTTACTTCTGCAGAAGAAGTGCTTTTGATGGGTCTGGGCTCAGGAAGGCAGCGGAGCGTCCTGTGTTTTATATGGGGTGGGAATGTGTCCTCCGCTCTCTTACACTTTCTTCCTAGGGTGCTGTTCTTGCCTGATCTTTGTCTTTCTATGAATAACAGCTGCATATACCTCTCTCCACCTTACACTTGGAAAACAGACAAGTAGCCTGTTCTACTCCTGCCCTAAATGCGACTCAGTGAACCAGCCACTAGGTCACGCTCATGTGCAGTGCAATCTGCTTCCTCCATTCTGGGCTCCAACCTCACCTTCCTATTGTCTGGAGCCTGATCCATCCATCCCTCAGAGAGCCTGCTGCTGTACATTTGGGTTTTTGGCTGCTGATAAATACAGAGCTATTATTTTTCAAGGAAGCACATTATACAGACATGAAATTTCCAAGTTGGAAAACTCTGTTAGCTAGGATCAAATTCAATCAATACAACTAACTTATTCATCATTTAGAAGAGAGTATTTAGTTATGGAAAATAACCTGATATTTTTATTTGCTCGTCGAGAATATAAATGCCTCTAAAACCCCATCTCACAGAGTCTTCCTCTTTGCATGCATTCTTAACGAAAATCTGCATTCTCTTCACAGGCTCTGTAAAGGGCAGGTTATGCATCTCTCAATGCTGACATCATGTAAAAAGATGGGTAGAATTGAAGGCAAGTGTAGCAATCACTGTAAATATAATTCATATTAGAAAATATACCAGCTCTTCAATTCCTTTGCTAGCCACCAGTATTATAGAAATGAAAGTGTAAGGCATGCAAAAAAAATCCCAGCAGATGTCTCATTTTAAGAGGTGGCCACGTCCTACCATCCCATGATTAGGGCTTGTTCTATTTTCTTTAAGCATTCAGCAAACCATACCCAAAGTTTAAGGGGTCCATCTCTCAGTTAAATTTAGACAGAAGGACATGGTTCAGCTTAGCGGCTGAGCATACTCACTCTGCCAGCACAAGAACGCATTTCTCTTTGTAAGGCATGCTTGTCTTTCATGGTTTTCATCTACTAGGCCAGTGACATTGGCACACACCTTTAATCCCAGCACTTTGCAGTCTGAGGTAGGGAGGAGCACTGTGAGTAAAAAATAAATAAAATAAAGAGAGCCATGAATACTGACTCTAAGAATTCCTTTCTTCCTATAAAAATTCATTCTGAGAGGCTGGGGATGTAGTTCAGTGGTTACAGAGTTTGCCATGCGTGCACAAAGCCCTAAGCTGAGCCAAAGCATCACATAAACCTGGGTGTGATGACCCACATCTGTTAATCCTAGTGCTTGGAAGATCCAGGCCATCCTTAGTTACACAGAACGTTTAAGACCAGCGTGGGTTACATGAGATTCTGTATTGAGAAAGAGAGACACAGAGAGAGAGGGGAGGGGGAGAAAGAGGAAGAAGGAGAAGAAAAGGAAGAAAGAAGAGGAGGAGAAAGAAAAAAAGAGAGGGAGGAAGAAAGATTGAAGAAGGGAAGAAGAAAGACAGGGAGAGAGAGAGGGAGAGAGAGAGGGAGAGAATTCTCATAGGCCTGGGGTAGGGCCTACATAACTGTTGACGAGTTGATGAAAGGAGTAAATGCGTAAATGGCTCCTGTTTAACGTAGGTTTTCCTTCCTTCACCTGGAAGAAGGGGATTCCACATTGAGACGTGAGATTTCCTCTCTGAAATTTCACTGAGTGTCCCTCAGTGTGAACCATGGAGAAAAGTCCACGTCATTACACATGAAGATCCTGACAATGAAAAGAAAGTGCTATGGGACTCTAAGGTACACCCCAGAGTCCCTGCTCTGTTCTCACCAGCTGTGTGATCTCAAGTTTGCATGCTTGTCCTCATTTGTAACCAGGGGGTGCCAGTTCCTCCTTGACAATAGGAGTGTATGGAATTATATATTTAAAGAAATTAAACATAGCGGGGCATGGTGGTGTACACCTGTAATCCCAGCACTTGGGTTAGGAGGATCACCATGGGTTCAAGGTTAGCTTGGGCTACCCAGTGAATTGGGCTAGAGGGAAACCTTGCCTAAACAAACAAACAAACAAACAAACAAACAAACAAACAAACAAACAAACAAACGTGCTCCAAACCATTCCTTCAAGCAAACAAAACAAAACAAAACAATTAAACCTAAAAAATGTAACATTCTTTCTGGTTCTCAGTAGACACAGGATACATTTACTGTGATGCCGATTTTGCATGTGTGGGCAAGTCCCACTTTCTATAGCTTATTTTCACTGGGCTTTTGATCCTTAAGATCGTCCTAGCTCCCTTTCTTTCCAGAGAGGTGTGCACACAGAGCTGTTCACTGCTTTCCTAAAGGACATTTTCCCAGCCAATACCTGGTATTTCATGGCTCTCCATAGCAGACCGTAGGAACGTCTACTGAAGGTGGCAGCATGCACTGGCTCTTAACATTCTTGGTCCTAACTAGTGGCTCAGAGTCTCTCTGTCATATAGCTATTTCTTCCTAAATGCAGTTTTTCTCTTATGCCTAAGCTGTAGCTCACCTGGTTTCTCGAAGGTGTCATTTTAGAAATCACTTCAGTTTTACATTTAAAATCTTCCTTTTTCTTCTAGAACCATTAAATGGCATTTTCTTTTTTTAATATTTTATATTTTTTATTTATTTATTTATTTATTTATTTATTTATTTATATTGACACCAAGGCCTCCAGCCACTGCAAATGAACTCCAGACACATGTGCCCCCTTGTGCATCTGGCTAACATGGGTCCTGGTGAAATGAACCTGGGTCCTTTGGCTTTGCAGGCAAATGCTTTAACAGCCAAGCTATCCCTCCAGCCCCATAAAATGGCATTTTCATTGCTAAGGATTTTGTGACAATGTTAACCATGATCAGAACTACCGACAGGAGTCCAGTGAGCTCCACTTTTTGCTTTTGGTCTCGAAACTAGTTCCTCAGTGAGGTGACTTGGGTAAGTGTCCCTCAAAGGCCCATGCAGATTTAGAGGTTTGGTTCTCAGACTATGGTGCCTTTGGGAGGTTGTAAACCTGCAAGAGGTGGAGCCTAGTGAAAAGCAGTTACGTCATGGGAAGCATGCTCTTGAAGAAACCATGTGTCCCTACCTTTCACTCTTTCCCTGGTGGCCATGAGATGAGGTCACCATGTACCCCCACAAAGATGTGTGCCCTTACCACCACAGGCCAGAAAGGAGCAAGCCAACAGACCAATAAAAACTTCAAAGTTGTGAGCCAAACTGCTCTTTTTTTAGGGTGAAATCTCGGGTATTTTGTTAGAGCAATAGAAAACTAGCACACTCACATAAACACACACACACACACACACACACACACCACAGTAATGAGTCTTTTATTCTTAATAAATTTGTATATGAAAAGATTATTGATCATTTGCAATCATATTTACTACAAATTTACTTAGTTTGCTTGGTTTTAATTTTCTTGTAAATTTTTTGTCCTATAGAAACTCTATGTTTTTATTTACTTAACTCTTTAGAGATTTTTTTTTCCATTTAAATAATTCCATTTGTTGCTGTTAAAGTTAGAAATTCTAATGTACTGAGGGCATATAAGAATTCAGCAGCATGCCTGTCTTGATATTGATAGTGGACACCAAAAAAATCTGTCACATATTAATCGCTCTGCATCTGTAACAGCAAATAGGACTTGAAATAATCAATTATCTTAACACCTTTGATTAATGATTTTTCTTCACCATTTGGTTTGTAAAGCCAAAGGTATCTGTCATATACTAGCTTTAAAAAAATCGACTGTAGCTCATTAGCAAGTCACCTTTCTATCTAGGCTAAGTTACTGGTTCCTGTATTGTAATGTATATCTCAAATGACTATGTCAGGGGTAGGCATTGTATCAGCTTCCCTTCTTACCCAGAATGCAGAGCCCCTAGCTACAAGGAATTTGGGTCCTAACACTGTAGCTCTGGAGCTTTCTGTTTTTGGGCTTGGTTGGCTGCTCAGCAAGCCCTAGAAATCCTTTGGTCTCTACTCCCTGCCCCACAGCACTTGTAACAGCCACCCTGGGGTTTTTATGTAGATGTTGTGGCTCTGAACTCTTGTTCTCATGTTTTCTTAGCAAGCACTCTTACACACTGATACAACTCCCCCATTACTTTTAGGGAAAAGAAACTAAATTTTTATTTATTTAAGAGAGAGAGAGAGAAAAATGGGTACACCAAAGCCTCCGGCCACTGCAAAAGAATTCCAGATGCATGTGCCACCTTGTGTAGTTGGTGGATACTGGGTCCTTAGATTTCTCAGGCAAGTGCCTTAACTGCTAAGCCATCTCTTCAGCACTCCCTTATGTTTTAATACAAGCATTTATAAGAATGGCCTTATCTGTGTATAGTTTTGATCATTGTTTAAATTTTGTTATTTTCATAATATTTTAATTATGCTCTAATTTTATTACTAGTTCAACCCAACATGCATTTAGTGTGTCTGGAGTACAGTGAATGACAGAGAGATGTGTGAAGTAGTGTGAGAGAAAGAGGAGTGATTTTTAATTCACGTGTGTTCGTTATATTATCCCAACATTCCTTGCAAGGTACTATTTGCAAAATTAGGATGTCAAAGCTGAAATGAACTTGCTTAAGTCAGAACAAGGGAAAGGACAAAGCTGAAGGACCATGACTGCTGGGTTTCTCAGGGTGCAAGGCGGAGTTTGTGTTCCATTCCAAGAGCAGTGGGAAGCTGTGGGAGAATCATCAGGACTGCTCTGTGTTTGCGCTTGCATCAAGAAGCAAGAGGGTTAAGACAGGAGGACCTAGATCAGCGAGGATGCTGCAGAAGCAATCAGAGGTGGGGACAACCACCAGCATGTGGGCCAGGTGTGTGACAGTGACAAAGAGCAAACCACATGAACCAAAGACATTTTCAAAGTTCAGATTTGGTTCGGATTATGAAGGAAAAGAGAATAATTAAAAAATAATTCCAAATGAGCCAAGCACGGTGGTACATGCCACTACTCCCAGCACTTGGGAGGCAGCAGTAGGTGGATCGCCATCAGTTCAAGGCCATCCTAAGAATACATAGTGAAATTCAGGTCAGCTTGGGCTAGAGTGAGACCCTACATTGAAAAATGGAAAAAACAAACAAAATCCCAAATTTTTGACTTGAGCATTTTGGATAAACTGTTCTTTAATGAGGAGAGCTAGAGAAATAAGTCTTGTGGGTATATGAGATTTGATCCATATTTATTTGAATTTTTATATCCTGCATCCAAGAGGTTTTTCTCTGTCCCTGTCAAATATCCAAATTGAAAATAGTTCTTGGGCTGAGGAGATGGCTTAGCAGTTAAGGCACTTGCCTGTGAAGTCCAAAGACCCAGGTTCGATTCCCCAGTATCCACATAAGCCAAATGCACAAGGTGGCGCATATGTATGGAGTTCATTTGCACTGGCTAGAGGCCCTGGCACATTTGTTCTCTCTCTCTCTCTTTCATCTGCTTCTTTCTATCAAAGAAAGAAGAAAGAAAGAAAGAAAGAAAGAAAGAAAGAAAGAAAGAAAGAAAGAAAGAAAGAAAGGACTTTTTAAATAATTCTTGGATTTGTAAATATTTTAGGCTATTATGTCCAAAAGCTATTTACTGAATCACTCAAGTTTCTCATTGGGTGGTTAAGTATAGTATTAATACCTTTCTTGTGAATTGCTCCATGACTTAGCATAATCAGTGAGCATCTAGCACACAACAATCATCAGTGTAAGCTATTGCTACTATTGTTAGTTTATGTATTTGATCTTCGTAATTTGGGAAATTTATATTCAGTTTTTGACTTATTTCTGATTAATAGTTAGAGAGCTATGTTGAAACATTTCACAGTGTTGTTCCACCATCTTTTCATAGAAAACCTGCAAATGTTAGGTCACCACTTGGAAATAAATCTTCTTTGTTTTATTTTGTTAGTCTACTGTAGCCCAGGCTAGCCCAAACTTGCTGTGTAGCTGAGGCTGGCCTTGAACTCCTGAGTGCTGAGATTACAGATGTGCATTACTGAACCTTTGTTTTGAAATTAATTTTGATCTGTGTCTCTTATTACCAGTTTTCTTTTGTTTTAAGTGTAATTCCTTTTTTATTTATTTGCAAGCAGAGATGGAGAGAAAGAGGAGAGAGAGAGAGAGGGAGAGAGAGAGAGAATGAATGGGCTTGCCAGGGCCTCCAGCTGCTGCAAACAAACTCCAAATGCATGTGGCTTAAATGTGTACTGGGGAATCGAACCCCAGTCCTTAGGCTTTGCAGGCAAGTGCCTTAATGGCTAAGCCATCTCTCTAGCCTTATTGCCATTTTCTAGGAGATCACATGATCGATTGGTCTATAGGGCTGAGTGCCAGTGACTCTCGTTCTATTTCCTTCTTACACTAAAATACCTCAGTTGTGCAATGACACTTTTCCTTCCCCAACCTTTTATGCAAGGTACAGTGTAATGGGCTCTCCTACCTTTGAAAGAAATCTTTCTGGTTTGAAAGAAATCTAGCTTGATTTCAGCTCTCTGGCTGTTCACCTTTCTTTTCAACCTAGCAATGGGCTATTTTCCCCTTTACCCTTAGATTTCAATAATTTATGAGCTATGTCTCTTTGCATATCTTCCTTCATTCCTTTTATCTCCATCCATCTGCTCTGAAGGGGAGCAGAGTGGGGAGCTACCAGGTTCCCATATCTTTGTCACGCTACGCTGATAGCGCATAATGCATTGGCTTTCCCCCACCTCTGCCCATCCTAGTCATTGCACTAGAATGTCTTTTAAGTTATTTCTCCTTTAGACTCTTCTGCAATACAAAGCCTTCAAATGGATAGGAACAGCACAGCTGAGGATTCAATACTTGGCCTCAAGTCCATCGTCTTTCCTGGCTGATTGGCACAGCACCCTGAGTCACCGAGGTAGCAGCTGCCAGTTGAAGGATTTGCACCTTTCTTCTGGGTAGATGGGGTTTCTGGGTATCAACAGGTCCAGCATGGATAAGTTCAGATTTGCTTTGTTTTCACGTTAGTTCCAGTTATGAAAACTCTCCAACTGTTACAATCAGTTACTGGTCTTTGTGTCCGTCCGTGTTGTCTGTCTTCACGGGTCTCCACTGGGAGCCTAGAACCTTCTGAGTCTGAGAAGAACTGCTTCCTTTTGACACACCATTTTATAAACTAAAGAAATTTTTTTAAAAAAAATCTCTGATGTCAATTTACATTTTAGTGTTTCTTTGTTGCCTCATTCCAGAAAACTTTTGTGAGATTTTGCATGCCATTTTAGGTCTCTATATTTTTTTAGACTAAACATGTTTGCTGTATTAATTTAGGTCTTGAACTGCAATTTACATTATCTGAGTTGTTTGTCTACTTAGATCACATTCTCTAGACAGTGTTCAATTCTTTACTAGGCTGTGAATAAATAGGGTGATATACAAAATCTATTTATAAAATCTCTTTTGGGGCTGAGAGTGTCTTCTGCAAGTCATAGACTTTGAGCTCGGATGACTAACTTTGGAAAACCTAGATCACAAACATGAATGCTCTCCTAAAACCAATACCAAGGGACTGGAGAGATGGCTCGGCAGTTAAAGGCACTTCCTTGCAATGCTTGACAGCCCAGATTTGATTCCCCAGCACCCATGTAAAGCGTGCATCTGGAGTTCACTTGCAGTGGCAAGAGGCCCTGGCGCACCCATTCTCTCTCTCTCTCTCTCCCTCTCTCTCTCTTTGCAAATAAATAAATAAAAAGGACTTTTTGGGCTGGAGAGATGGCTTAGCGGTTAAGGCGCCTGCCTGCTAAGCCTAAGAACCGGCTTCCAATCTCCAGGTCCCATGTTTAGCCAGATGCAAAGTGACGCAAGGGTGCAATGCCACACTTGCCCACAAGGGGGCGCACACATCTGGATTTCGTTTGCAGCAGCTGAGAGACTGCTGGCGTGCCCATTTTCTATCTGTCTCCCTCTCCCTCTCTCTGTCTGTCTCTCTCTGTGTCTCTCTCCAAAAAAGGACTTTTTTACATATAATATATTCATATATATACATATATTTACATTTACATATAATATATTCCTCTCTGAATTTTATTTTCATTTTTAGTTGTTCTAAAGTTTGCTTGTAAGAGCTGGAGAGATGGCTTAGCAGTTAAGGTGTTTGCCTGTGAAGCCAAAGGACCGAGGTTTGATTCCCCAGGACCCACATAAGCCAGATGCACAAGGGGCATGTGCATTTTGAGTTCGTTTGCAGTGTCTATAGGCCCTGGAATGCCCTTGCTCTCTGTCTGTATCTCTTCTCTCTCTATCTCTCTCTTCTTGCAAATAAATAAATTTAAAAAAATTGCTTGTAAGTCTGATGTCAGAAAATTCTTTAATATTATCAGGCTTTTACTGTAATATCTGTTAGTCATATTACCTTTGTCTTCTGAGGTTGTTGCACCAAGATACTTTGAACTGGGTAATTTATAAATAACAGGGATTTATTTTTCATAGTTCTGGAGGCTGGGTGGTCCGTGATCATGTTGTAGGCAGATATGGTTGGAGAAAGGCCCCGTGCATCATAGTTGACACCTTGGTGCATCATGACACAGCAACTCAGGCTTCTCTGATAAGAAGCTAATCACGTTTACAAGAGCTCCTGAAGACCCACTTCATAATATTTTATTTATTTGAGAGAGAGAGGCAGAGAGAGAGAAAGAGAGAGAGAATGGGCATACCAGGGCTTCCAGCCACTTCAAACTCCAGAAGCACTCCAAGACCCGCTTCTTAATACTATGGAATCGATTATTATGTGTCACCATGGGTTTGTGGAGGGACACAGACATGCAGACCAAGCGCCTGCCCATTGTGTGCCTTTGCTGAATGATCACTGAATGATCAGCTATGATCATTCAAACTAGGCAAATTTGGTCCATTCAGGACTTTAGCTGTTTCCAAAACAACAACAACCCACCAAGCAATCAAAGGTGTTCCCTCTAGCAACAAAAAATAAAAAGGGCAGGGCAGGGCTGGGCTGGGCTGGAGAGATGGCCTAGTGGTTAAGACGCTTCTCTGAGAAGCCTGAGGACCCAGGTTTGATTTCCGCAGGACCTACGTAAGTCAGATGCACAAGGTGGTGCATGCATCTGGAGTTTGTTTTCAGTGGCGGAAGGCCCTGGTGCTCACTCCCCCCACCCCAACTCCAAGAAATAAATAAATAAAATATATTTTTTTAAAAGGCAGGACAGAGGGAGGAGTAGAGCCCAAAGCAGAAGGTCTAAAATGAAAAAGAATGGCCGTAGAAAAGCCTTTTCTTTTTCTCTGTCTTCCTTCACACTACTGCACCTCTGACTTCCATCTCATTAAAGACATGTGCATTGTTGGCGCCCCACAAACCTTATTCAGGGAAGCATACAGTCAGTTTTCCTCTTCTAAAAATTCTGTACAAAGTGTCTTCATTGTTTTTTTTTTTCAGCCTAAAAAATATATATATATAGGCTTATGTCAGTATCCAACTTCCCATTATTCACTCTTTTTTCCTTTAACAGATATTTATCAATCATTTGTAACTTCTGGATGAGCCTTTAGTTTGGAAGCTTAAAGTTGAGGCACCATGGTAGAAATGGAAGTCTTTATAATTACGTGGTGCAGAGGATGGAACCCAAGACTGTAAACATTCTAGGCAAGCCTGTACCACTGACTTCACCTCTGGCCCCTAGAGCTTTATGTTTTTAATTAAGAACAAACATGGGCTGGAGAGATGGCTTAGCGGTTAAGCGCTTGCCTGTGAAGCCTAAGGACCCTGGTTCAAGGCTGAATTCTCCAGCACCCACATAAGCCAGATGCACAAGGTGGCGCATGCATCTGGAGTTCATATGCAGTGACTGGAGGCCCTGGTGCACCCATTCTCTCTCTCTCTCTCTCTCTCTCTCACTTACATGTGCAAGAGCCTCTTTCTCTCTCTACCTGTTGCTACTAAATAAATAAAAATAAAGAACAAACATATTAAAAATTAATTCAATAACCTATATGACAAAGTATTGCAAGAATTATAAATGAGTAGACTTAAATATTGATTACTTGAGACAAATAAACAGATGGCCCATGATGTGAGAGTAGATGCAGAGGGTGGTTTTGAATTGTGATGAGAAAATCCAGACCTTGTATATAGCTTCTCACAGCACACTATTTTGGATAGGCGTGTGCTGCTGTATTTCAGTGATTCATACTTAGAAAAAAAAAAAGCTGTCTGAGTGCTTTTCATAGTGACTATTGAAGAATATGGTGTCCTCAGCTCGGAGCTTACCATGCCTCTCCCTTCAACAGGCTTTTAGTGTTTAAGGTAACACCCTACATAGCTGAGATTCTTAAAGAGTGGGACTATGAGATTAATCCATATTTTTTCTCTAAATATATTCCAAAAACAGGATAGTGGTTATTTTTTTTTTAATATATAGGGACTGGAGAGATGGCTTAGCAGTTAAGGTGCTTGCCTGCAAAGCCTGAAGACCCAGGTTTGATTCCCAAGTATTCAGGTAAGCAGATGCACAAGGTGGCACATGGGTCTGGAGTTCGTTTGCAGTGGCTAGAGGCCCTGGCATGTCCATTCTCTCTCTATCTGTCTCCCTCTCGCACTCTGTGTGTCTCAAATAAAGAAAGAAAGAAAGAAAATATTTTTAAAAAGAAAAATATGAAAGAATGTGGCCATTTGTGCAGCTATGGGGAACTTCATAGAAAACATCTCCGTTCCTCACCTTACGGATGCAAAGAAAACCCAACATTATGAGAAAACCTGGGAAACAGATTTTTTTTTTTCCTTTCGGATGTTTTTAATGAGTTAAAATTAACCTTACAACCTCGTTGAAAACCTCCTCTGAAAATGCACCCTGGAGAACCTATGGCATTTTTGTCATATACTGGAAAATAACCTAATTTTATTTCCTCTACCCACCCCCTGTGGTTGCTAAAGTAGGAGCAGAAATTACTCTGTGGCCCACCACCATGGAGAGAAAAGGGTTCCTCTGACTTGGTGTAATGCAGGGCTCCACGATTCCAGTTCCTTTCTGCCCTTGTTTAAGTATAGCTCAGGAGCTCATGCGAGGTGGGGTTGTTGCTAAATGGCATGCATTATTTTCCACGAAGAGCTTGTGGGACACCCAAGTAGGCCACCAGGGTGTTGGGAAGAACCAGAAAAACAAAGGTATGAGGGCCTTTCCTCCCACTCCACCCTCCAATTGCAGGGTTATCAACCCAGAACCCTTAGCAAGCTAGTAGCTAAAGGATTGGGGTTTGGAGGAGAGAAGAACAGAAGGGTGGGAAGCAACATTACAGAAAACAGATTCGGATACATGCCCAGAACAAGTTCAAGGCAGTTCAAAAGCTCTTCTGTCAAAAAATTAATACACACACACATACACACACATCTATATGTATGTTTGGCTTTCCGTGAAACAAATTTATGGAACAAAACCTCGGGATTTTTCACAGTCCATGCAGGGATGGGTGTTTCCACTTCTGAGCCAGTTGAATGAGAGACATGTAATGTAGTGTTTTGCTTGTGAACATGGAGCTAGCAGAAAGCCTGGACAGCGGGGCAGTCTTTGCAATCAGATCTGCCTTTAAAAATGTTGTACTTGTGCCTCAAGCTCTCCCGTGTGTTCAGGGCTCGTCTCACAAGCCTGGACTGCAAATGGAAGAGAAGGTATAAAGTGGGCAGGTTAAGCTCCCCCTCTTTCAAAAGCCTGGCAGATGCGCTCGCTCGCTCCGAACAAACATGACTTCAGCTTACCCAATATACGAGGCTGGAGAATTCCCTGGAAGGACTTCTTTTGGTATATCTTGGCCATACCCTGGCTTGTTGGGTTTGCATGGTCCCTTCCTCAGGAACAGCCAGGCAGCCTCATGTTATGTTGGCTACCATCTTTCTTAACCAGCCTTCCCAAGGGAGATTAAGTAGCTCGTGGCAAACACCCCTGAGGGAACTCCTTGCATGATTCAGTTGTTGCACCACGGGGATAGATGGTAAGCACACAGATATGAACTTGAAAAGTACCCCGAGAGAATATGTTTTTTTCAAAGCCTTCCAACAGGCTAGCATCCCTTCATTCACTGTCAAGCCTCTCTCTGTGCCACTGATCCTGGGCATCTAACCAGAGGGTGGTGGAGATAATCGAGGAACCATGTGTGGGAACAAGAAGTCATGAAAACACATTCAGCTTTTAACTTCACGTTCTGACTCCTCTGATTGTTAAGGGTCATTCTGCATTTTTAAAAAATCCTTTTTTTTTTGCGCTTCTCTGAACAACCACTTTTCATCCATTCAACCTCCCGTTCCTCTCTTACATCCAGGTCTTTGTATGATTTGGCACCTCTTCCTAACCTTCACATGTCCGGAATACTTTCTGAACAAATATTTTACTAAACTCCCTAAAAATACACAGGTAGAATGTAAAAACGTGGCCATATCAATAAAATCAGCACAGGGCTTATGTTGACGAGAAAATGTGCCTGCATATGTCGGTGTAGGATTCTCTGATCCCATCTGCATTGCGATTCTTGGTGGTGCTAAAAGTGGCGTTTAGACAGAAATACACTCCCAGCACCTTCCTCTTGATTTTCTGAACACCTGAACACCAATTCCCATAGTAATATATTTTTGAGGTTGGAGACAGTTTGCCATAATATGATGGCTAACTTGCTCAAATACCCACTGTTATCAAAAACAGATCACACGATGAAATGATTTGCTTCAATGGGAAAGATATGGTTAGGGGTTAGATAACAAAGTTAACTGTCGAATAGTGTTTGTAAATAAATGTTTGAATGAATGTTTAAAAGGAAACTGAAAAGTTCTTAGATACAAAACCTAACATGCGCTGAGCAAACCTGGTGTTTGAATACATCTACCTTTTTCTTTTTTTAAAAAAATATATTTTATTTATTGATTTGAGAGAGAGAGAAAGAGAGGGAGAGAGAATGGGTGCACCAGGGCCTACAGCCACTGCAAGTGAACTCCAGGTGCATGTGCCCCCTTGTGCATCTGGCTTACATGGGTCCTGGAGAATAGAAACCAGGATCCTTTGGCTTTGCTGGCAAACGCCTTAACTGCTAAGCCGTCTCTCCAGCCCCCACCTACCTTTTTCTATTACCATCAACCTCAGTCCAACATCTTTGCCTCATGATAATATTTGTCACTCCAGCAAAAAGCTGACCCAAAATATGTATATCATTAGGTACCATGGTCTAGTTTGTTTTCCTCCAAAGTACATGCGTACTGGCTGTCAGGAAGTGACTATACCAAAGGGTGCTCACTTCTCATGAGTTGCACGAATGTCCTTATTTGAAAAAAAAAAAAAAAGCGGGGGGGGGCTTGGGAGTCCTCTTGTGCTTCCAGCATGGGAGGACATAAGAAAGAAAGAATAAATGCCCGGGAGATACCAGATCTCCTGACACCTTGATCTTGGACTGCCCAGCTTTCAGAACTGTGAACAATCAATTTCGGCTATTTATCATTTCCACAGTCTAACATATTTTGCCATGGCAGCCCCAAGCAGACTGAGGAATTAGGGTGACTGTTCTTATCTGGGTGCTAATTCCTGTTCATACTTGTGCTGCCTCTTAAAGCAAATTGGTAAAAACAAATGACGGTTCTCAATCAATTCCGTTGCCTTTCATTGGTCTTGTGGAAAACGCTACCTCGTTTCGAGATGATGAGTTAAAATTAGATGTAAGTTGAGTTTGAACCAAAACAGCCTTTTTTTTTTTTTTTTTGAGGTTGAAATATCTAACTGTTGACATTCACTGAGAATCTTTTATTCTTTTGCAATGCCATAAACTACTGAGACAGGAGCCAAAAATGGTCTTTTCTAAGGAATGCTCCATCCTTCTCCTGGGACATTTATTTTTGTTTTATTTCTGTCTATTCTTTCTAATGGGATCAAAACACTCACTTTGTATTTGCCTGTTTGTAATTGTTTATAACTGCACATTAAAAAAATAATGGGACTTAATGACCATGTCTCAAATCAGGAAGATCAGGGTTAGCCTTTTAAGTATATTTTCCAGTAAGTTCACAGTACTGTGAGGAAGCTGCAGCCTGAACGAAGATGAACCAGGTATTGCTAAAAAGCTTTTCCATAGAAGGTAAAGCTGAGTTAAGGAAAAGCAGGCAAAAGTCCCCCTCCCCCCACCCCCACCAACTAAAGAGACTACTTCATTTGCCAAGTGAAAACTCAAAGTCCCAAGAAATACCCTAAACACAGAAAAATAAGCTCCTAAGATGAATGCCTCCCCTTTTCCTAGTTGGTCTGAGGCCGACTGACAGCACCAGGTGGCAACCCTCGGGAGCAGCTTGTTGCAGATGCCTTACCTGACAGCCAAAAGCTGGCAGGAATTAACCAGAAACATGTGCTTCCTTTGGAGGGCAACGGTCAGCAGGTGGGACCGGCAGACTCTGTTACTGAGCCGGCGGCCTCCTGTGTGGTCATCTGGGCCGCCCGCCCTGCTCGTGGGCACCGAGGGCCCGGAACAAGACATTTTCTCAGCTCAGTGCTGGAAGCCGTTCAAGTGCAATTACCCTGAATATCGTTGGGGAATGGATGACTTAGAGGTTCCACGCAAATTGAATTTTGAGGCCAGCCTGAAATTACATTAGATTTGGGGGCTTTGACCAAAGCCTGCTTGAATCCCCCAGCAGTCTCTAAGGGTCATCTTTCTTTAATCATTCACTAATGTTTTTCTGGTTAGATCACTGATTAATGGATGACGCAAATCTCTGTTTCCCCCTCTTTTTAGTACTGTACATAATGTTTTATTAATTTATTCTTTCTGACTGCTTCCAAGATAGTAAATATGAAACTGACTTTGGAACCTGAAAAAAAAAGGGCATTTCTATTTCTGTGGTGCACTATAAATTGCAAATGCAAAAGGCTATGCCTAGAGTGTGATAACAGAAGAGGAGCCATCGTTGTTTCTTTTTTGCTATTGTCTGTAAATACAAACTCTTACAAACCGAGAGAAACTGAGGTAATGAAACACATTTGACTCATGAGAAAAATAGAAACTTTCCCCTTAGGGCAGGAAATACAAATGCTCACATTCAGATTGATAGCATCCTGTCTCAGATAATTGCTTCATTTTTCTCAATAGCCTACTAAAGCAATAAGCGATGAATGTCAGAAAATTGTTTAATATATAATAAAGTCAGAAATCTTCCTTTCATCCTTGTTCATTCTCTCTCTCTCTCTGTCTCTGCAAACACTGGAGCTCATAAGCACACAAACCAATATGTTTGTTAGGTTATAGCATTACCTATGATAAATTTTTGAGTCAGCCATCCTGTCTATGGAAGGTTTCCTTTTTTCATTTTCCAATTGCACAATCTATTTATTTTTTAAAAATGGTAAGAAAAATACAGCTTATGATATCTTTTTTCCTCTGATCAGAAGAATAAATTAAGAATATTCTCAAGGCAGTGGCAGGCAATGGGATGACTGGTTTGGGTGGAATCTGAGGCTAGATGTGGAAGTTGTAGAAGGCAGTTGACGGAAGCTATGGGGTAGGCCATTTGCCAAACTGATGTTTAAGCAAGCAAGTGTATTTTTGCAAAATATAAGAAAAATGTATTTCACTTTTGTTTTGCATTCATTTAATGAATATTTATTAGAAGTATAGAATATGTCAGGTCTGGTGTCAAACTATGAAATAATTATATTTCTTGCCCTTAATCAGATTATAGTTAAGGAGATAGATATAGAAAAAGGGATTTCCATGCATTTTTTTATTTTGATTTTTCTTTTTTTCCAAGGTATAGTCTCACTCTAGCTCAGGATAACCTGGAATTCACTCTGTAGTCTCAGGGTGGCCTCGAACTCACGGCGATCCTCCTACCTCTGCCTCCTGAGTGCTGGGATTAAAGGTGTGTGCCATGACGCCTGGCTCATGCATTCTTTATGTATATATATATATGTATTTCATTTATTTATTTGCAAGGATGGAGAGAGAGAAAGAGAGATGGAGGGGGAAGAAAAGGAAAGAGAATGGGTCTCTTGCAAACTGCACATGAAATCCAGACACATGTGCCACTTTGTGCATATGGCTTTCTATAAGTACTGGAGAATAAAACCTAGGTCATCAGGCTTTTCAAGAAAGCATTTTAACTGCTAAGCCATCTCCCAGCCCTCTGTGCATTCTTTTACTTTTTATTTTGCTTGGCTTTAAATTTTTTTGTTGTTGTTGTTTGTATTGTTTTTCGAGATAGGGCTTCACTCTAGGCCAGGCTGACCTGGAATTTACTATGTAGTCTCAGGCTGGCCTCGAACTCACGGTGATCCTCCAACCTCTGCCTCCCAAGTGCTGGGATTAAAGGTGTGCACCATCATGCCCGGCTACCTAACTTTAAATTTTATATGAGTGGAATCACAAAGAACATACTCATTTATATCTGGCTAATTATGACAGTCTTCCATATTGTTTGACCGTGGCTTGTTCATTCTCTATGGTGTACACATAACGTTCTATTATGGTAATATACTACAATGTATTCATCTGGTCTTCTGGGATGGGATTTGAGTTGTTTCCTACTTGGGACCTTATAAAGGCTGCCTCTATGAACATTCCTTTTCACGTCTCCTTGTAAACACATGTGCTCACCACTGTTGGTTAATACACCTTTGAGTAGAATTTCTCCATCAGCAGAGAACATTCCCTCAACTCTCAGTATCTCGAGATAGTGCCTATCCATTTCTAATGTGTCGACAGAAATTTAGTGAACACAATCTCTGTGTGCGATACTTTAGATCCATCCTCACTGACACTTTGCATCCTGTCCCCTCTGCCTCAACAGCTTTCTCTCTTTTTTTTTTAAATTATTTTATTTATTTTTGGAGAGAGACACAGAGAAAGACAGACAGAGAGGGAGAAGGAGACAGAGAATGGGTGCGCCAGCAGTCTTTCAGCTGCTGTGAACGAAATCCAGATGCGTGCGCCCCTTGTGGGCAAGTGCAGCATTGCGCCCTTGCATCACTTTGCATCTGGCTAAACGTGGGACCTGGAGATTGGAACTGGGTTCTTAGGCTTAGCAGGCAGGCGCCTTAACCACTAAGCCATCTCTCCAGCCCTCAAAAGCTCTCTTAAACATGCAGTAGCCTATCATTGTGTCTTTGCTTATGAAATAATTGTAAAGGCAAAGTTATATTTCCTTTTTTATAAAATATTTTTATTTTTATATATTTATTTGAGAGAGAGAGATAGATAGAACGAGAGAGAGAGAGAATGGGCACAGCAGGGCTTCTAGCCACTGCCAATGAACTCCAGATGCATGCACCACCTTGTGCATCTGGCTCACGTGCGTTCTATGGAATTGAACCTGGGTCCTTTGGCTTTGCAGGCAAGTGCTTGAGCCACTAAGCCATTCCTCCAGTCCCAATGTTGTATTTCTATAAGTAATGTAATAAAGGCAAGGATGTGTTCCCATGGACACTGTTCTGAACAGAAACCTGGACTATTTAGAAAGAAAGAGATGAAGTGGTTGGATCTGTAAGTCTGCAGGACTTTGAGTGTGGCTGTAACCCACCGAGAGCTTGAAGCATCTCCCAGATTTACACCTTGTTCCATCATCTCCTCCCTTACATCCTTCTCCATAGGGTCCCTTGTCCTCTGGGAACTACATTAAAAATATAGCAATAATTAACAATTAGTATGTTACTAGTTTCTACACTCCATTACAAAGAAGTTATAGGTGCATTTCTCTTCTTCCTCCTCCTCCTCTTATTCCTTCTTTTCTTTTCTTTTCTTTTCTTTTCTTTTTTTTTTGTTCTTTTTCAAGGTAGGATCTCACTCTCGCCCAGGCTGACCTGGAACTCACTGTATAATTTCAGACTTGGCCTGGAACTCACGAAGATCCTCCTACCTCTGCCTCCTGAGTCCTGAGGGTTAAAGGTGTGTGTCACTGCACCCAGATTTAGGGTCATCTAACCCTCACAGTTCCATGGTTAAATGGTGTGATTTACTCTGTTTTACAGGTGGGATGAATGAGTCCTTGCAAGGGTAACTCATCAGACTGTACAGGAAGTCATTATGGCTGAATTAATTTGGACAGGCTCCAAAGCAAGAGCTGTCTCTATGCTACTATGTGCCAGTTTTAAGCTTACTGCTTCTCTCTCCAGTGTGTCTTTGTGCCTTTACACTTCCAGTAAAAAAAAAAAAAAAAGTTTTGGTTAAATATCTTCATCTGAAAAAAAAAGTCTCCATCAGGTGTGTGTGTATGTATGTGTGTGTGTGTTACCTCTTTATTTGTTTCTCCTCCCAATGTAACGGTATTGAATAAATCTCATTTTCCCTGCTGTTCAAAATGAAAGCTCTGCTAGCAGTTGGACGTATCCTGGGCATGTATCTGGGCTATTGTCAGTCATTGTGATGCATGTCAAGAGAGTTTAATAGTATTTTACTCTTTAATAGAATTGTAGAACTTTCAAATTTCTCATCCGTGATCATCATTTGATTTTCCTCTAAGAGTCAACTGAGGAGAGAATTTAAGACCATAAAGTTTCACGAGTTGTTTTGCCAACCTGTAGTGGCGGTCAAGGTCAAATGGTGGGTTAATGCCAAAGCAGAAACCGAGCCTATGTGAAGACCACTGGATTTCCTCGTGACTTTGAAATCTAGGGGAGAAAGAGGAATTTGAATAGGAGGCAAAAATATGAAATAAGTAAAATTCTACATAAGCCAAGCCAAAAAGTCCTCCAGGTAATATACATGAAAGACTCTAGTAACTGAGCCGAAGTTATCCATGTTGATTTTAATTTGCATCTGTTGCAGGTTATTTTTAAAGTATTTTCTCCCAAATGTGTGGTCTACTTTTCTCGTGGGAGGTGGGCCAGCCATTATACTCCAGGAGTACCGATACATGAATGCTTTTATAAAAAACAAATTCATGAACTTAAAATATGTGTAAAAGTTTGACTTAATATGAACAACCAAAACCCAATAAAATAGTGCAAACTTATTGTTTTATGGGTTTAAAAAGCCCATGCTTTTGGATTCATGACTCTAAAACTCCCAAGAAGAATCTGTTTTTAGTGACTTTCATGCCATCCGGTGGACAACCCGATGATTTCCCCAACACCGGGAAAGAAAACAAGTCAATTTCCATGTGCCACCATGCTGATCAGTATTGGCATGAAAAGTCCATTAAGTATTTCATTGCCACCCAGCATGTAAACACTTATGTCATATGTTACATCAAAACCGACCTCTGCAATGTTGGCAGAGAAGGCAGGGTCAAAATGAAAATGTGGATATTGCTCACTCTACTGCAATAATATTCTCTGTTTTCTTGCAAGAACTCACTGCTCTGAAATTAGGAGACCAAATATTCCCATACTCTTTCCACATTTTCTAAATTGATTATAGACTGTCTTATCTTGATACGTGGCCTTCATCTCAACTATGTATATGCAAGCAAAGAAAGAAGAGAGACAGACAGAGAATGGATGCACCAGGGCTTCCAGCCACTGCAAACAAACTCCAGATGCATGCGCCACTCTGTGTATCTGGCTTTATGCAAGGACTGGGGAATTGAACTTGGGTCATTAGGCTTTGCAGGTAAGTCCCTTAACCACTAAGCCATCTAACCAGCCACTTTTAGATTTGAGACTCTCTTAAAGATTTATGAGTCATGAAGTCATTTAAGGGAGTGTATCCAGCATTTTAAAACAGGCAGCTAAGAAGATAGCTCAATGTGTGAAGTGTTTGTCTAGTCAACATGAGGACTTGGGATCAATTATACTTGAAAATCCAGACGTAGTGACTGTGTGTATAGTTCCTATGTGTCCCAGTACTGGAGAAGCCGAGGCAGGATAATATCTGTGGTTTTACCACATGCACCCCTCCACAGATATGCACCCACACAACCATACATATACACACAAATCAATAAAAATATATAAAATTGAGCTGAGGAAATGGCTTAGCAGTTAAGGCATTTGCCTGTGAAGCCTAAGAACCCCAGTTCTAATCCCCAGGACCCACATAAGCCAGATGCAGAAAAGTGCACATGTGTCTGGAGTTATTTTACAGTGGCTAGAGGCCCTGGCATGCCCATTCTCTCTTTCTCTCTGTCTGCCTCTTCCTCTCTTTCTCAAATATATAATAATAAAATACATAAAATTGATTGCCTATACTCAAAACAAGACATAATGTGTCCCAATGGTTCATGACATTTATTTCAGTCGGATGAGCTTGTAAGTATGCTATATCCAGAGGTAAATGTATTTCTTAATGTGTTTTAATCTGTACCTGTTATTTGCCTATTGTCCAACGACTCCAAATCCATCTCTCTGGCATCCTAGGATAATGACGGCTGAGGCAATGTGGCTGTGTAATGGAGAGAGAAGGAAGGAAAGAAAAACAGATGGATTGGATATGCCACTGGTATACATTGATATACCACTGAACAAGTGAGGAATGAGGCGGCCACCAAGGAAAAGGCCACTTGAGGAAAGTAGAAGGAAGTGTCAAATTGATGTTTCTAAAGCAGGGTTATGTGACATGCCCCATTCTTCATCTGTTCAAGGAATGTCAATAAAATTTCATGTGTGTGTGTGGGGGGGTGTGTGTTCATGCATTCATCCAAGTGTGTCTTAGGGAGCTTGGTAATTTCTTTCTTTGATCACACATATTTATTGAAATAATTCAAAAATACAAAATGTGCTAAAGTCACCGAACATCATGGACTATGTAACACAGGCAACCAGCAATAAAATGTCTCTTTTCCTTCACATTCTTTTCTCTGTGAGAATATGAGGGCAGATGCCATGCTGGCTTATGTCACCAGTATTCAATTTCCCCTTCTCCCTTCTCAGGGTGGCTGTAATCTACCTGTGAGGTCCTGAGTCCAGAGCAGTGAGATGACATGCCCTCTTGGCTCTAAGGTGTTGTTCAGCATTGGGAACAAGATATAAGACAGACACTTCAAGACTCCACACTGGTGGTTGTTCAGATGTTCCTCCCCCCACCCCCGGCATCACGAATGAGGTTATAGAAAGCAGGAGGGTGGGACTAACCTGAGAATGAGAGCAGTGCATGGAAGTAGAGTAAAAAGAGGTGACACGAGCAGTGAGGTGCTGAGGCAGCCTTTGGCCCATGGACCAAGTCTCGCGAGAGGCCAGTTCTATTCCTGTATTATTCAGTTATGTTATGATATGGATGCATTCCCTAATGTGCTCAAGATGAGTTTTCTACTGTTTCATTCCTATATTTGTTAATCCCTTCTTATGACTCCTCCCTCTCCCTTCCTCCCTCCCTCCCTCCCTCTCCCTTCCTCTCTCTCTCTCTCTCTAGGACAATGAGAGCAATATTCCAGGAGTCATGTCTAACAAAACTACAGTAATGTTGAAAATGAAGTTATTTTACACCCTACTTCTTCTGTCCAGTTAATATTATGAATCATTTCTGGTACCATTAAATCCTCAAAACCAGATTTTTAACATGCATCACACCACACGGGGTAGATGCACCACTTCTGTTATATTGCCTACTTGTTCAGGATCTTGTGGGACCCTTGGGCTTTCAAAATATTCATATCTCTTTCCTCAACCTCTGCTTACAATTTTGCATAGTTTACTTGTCCAAAATTGTCTTTCTGGCCCCATGATGTTTTCATGCACCTCTGCTTTTTATAGACCGAGGTAAATCTATCATGTTTTACTCATCAAGTAATTCTCCCTCATTTGCTTAAAAGTAACCATTTTCAGGCTGGAGAGATGGCTTAACCGTTAAGGCCCTTGTCTGCACAGCCCAAGGACCCAGGTTCGATTCCCTAGAACCCACGTAAGGCAGATGCACATGGTGGCACATGCATCTGGAGTTTGTTTGCAGTGGCTGGAGGCCCTGATGTGCCCAATCTCTCTCTCTGTCTCTACCTGTCTTTTCTCTCTCTCTCAAATAAATAAATTCTTTAAAAAAGTACCATTTTCTGAAAAAAAAAGCTTGACCTAAATAAAACCATGACTCAAAACCCCTCTTTATGGTGGCACCAACAGACTATCCATCTTTGTCAAGTTGTCCAAGGCAAACGACTTCTTATTGGAAAGTAGGAAAGTAGGTGTGGTGAGAATATTCTCTCCAGTGTGGACACATAGCATTCCATCAAGACCCTGCGACAGCGAGCCTATGATTTCTTAGAATGTCCAGGCTGGTGACTCTCGCCATGAGCTCATTTCTCAAGATGTTTTATGGCTTCCAGAGGCAGCTTATTGAAAGGAACAAAGGACCATAACATCCATTCGTTCTCCTTGCATGGCAAATGTAGGAGACTCCAGAAACCAACTCAGAGCCTGAGGATGTTGCACACTGATGCTGTTTTCCTTTGCTACTCGAAGTTTGGACTGTAAGATTTGCAACAGTCAATGGGTGGGGTTTCTTTATGTTGGCAGATAGCTCCTGGGCATTTAGTGGAGGGGAAGGTGATGATCATCCAGGCTGTATTTTTCTGGCTTTTCTCTCAGAAGTGTGCTTCACAGGAAGGCAGCATATATCCTAGATTTCTATGAAACCCTTTTCCTGTCTTCACTGAAGGCAGATTGAATGGAAACTCTGACGTGTCCTTTCTGTAAGCTTGCTTGAGTCATCTCTTTCTCAGTGGATCTCCGTTCTGATTAGCAAAGCAGAGATATAAGACTTGATGGAAGGGCTGGAGAGATGGCTTAGCGTTTAAGACACATGCCTGCAAAGCCTAAGGACCCTGGTTCGATTCTCCAGGTCCCATGTAAGCCAGATGCACAAGGGGGCATATGTGTCTGAGTTCGTTTGCAATGGCTAGAGGCCCTGGCATGCCCATTCTCACTCTCTCTCTTTCCCTCTCTCTATCTCTAATAAATAAAAATAAAACCTTTAAAAAAAAAAAAGACTTGCCAGGCATGGTGGCACACACCTTTAATCCCAGCACTTGGGAGGCAGAGGTAAAAGGATCGCCATGAGTTCAAGGCCACCCTGAGACTATATAATGGATTCCAGGTCAGCCTGGGCTAGAGTGAGACCCTACCTCGAAAAATCAAAATAAAAACAAAACAACAACAACAAAAAGCTTCATGGAATGTCTATGAAACCCAAATGAAACAACACATATCATGCTTAGAGAATCAGTGCCACACCAAGATTCTGTGAGTTGATACAGAAATCTATAATGGTCCTGAAGCATTTAAAATGTTCCCCTCTAGATCCTCTAATTGTTGTCACACCTTCAATTCATTTATCTCTCTTTTGAGGTCTCTCTGGATTTCTTCCATTAAACACACCTTCCACGGCTCAGGGAATTTTCCAGAAAAGGTGGTGGAATGATTGTGAGAATCACAAGATGGGAGGGAATATCCAGAGACAATGCTCCCTCCCACAATGACTGACTGCTGTGCTCACAACTCATAACCTACCACGACATGGCGAATACCAGCAATCCCACTAAGGAGGGCCCTCAGTGGAGTAGGGGTAGGGATGTGGGAAATGAAGGTACCAATACATGATGCGTCCATACAAACTTTCTACTTAATAAAAAAATGTTTACCTTACTAAAGCAAGATGGTCTAGAGTGAACAAATGCATTAAAAGGAATGAGGGCTATTTTCAGTTTATTAAGCAGATAACTCAAGGTTAACATACCTGGAATAAACCATACTCTTCAATAGAAAACAAAGCTCCACCTTATCGGAGCTCCTGTCAAAGATTAAACCTAATGAAATGCCTTGGGATGGACCAGAATATATTCTCGATTTATCAAATTGGTGAAATAATATGTTTTGGGTATAGAATGGATTCTGTCATAATATTGTCATTTATTTGTATTTGTGACTTAAATTTAAAAACAAATTTAAGGAATATTCAAGTTTTGCATCCACAATGCTAAGCAGTCACCTCATGCATTTCTTTTTTTAAAAAACATTTTTTGTACTTATTTTTATTTTGAAGAGAGAGACACAGAGAGAGGGAGAGGAAGACAGATAGAGATGGGCACGCCAGCAGCCTCTCAGCCACTGGGAACGAACTCCAGAAGTGTGCTCCCCCTTGTGGTCAAGTGTGGCATTGCGCCCTTGCATCACTTTGCATCTGGCTAAACGTGGGACTGGAGATTGGAACTGACATTCTTAGGCTTAGCAGGCAGGCGCCTTAACCGCTAAGCCATCTCTCCAGCCCACCTCATGCATTTCTAAAGCGATTTCTTCATTGCGTTATGTATGCACCAAACTGCCTATAGCTAGTTTCTGTACTTCCTCTTATTCGAGCTCTTGTTTCATTCTGAGAGAGGAGCTTTTAAGAAGGCAAAGCATTATCACTTTGGTTGTTATAGTAGTTCAGTATTTGGAGCACTGACTGGCACACGGTAGGCCCTCTGTGAAGACAGAGTGAATAAACATTGTAATGATGACAGTCACATCGAGTGGCATATTAGCTATTGTTTCCTATTGCTGTTGTAATAAGTTCTTGCAAATTCAATAGCTTATGACAAACTCTAATTTATTACCTTAAATTTCTTTAGGTCAAGAGCCCCCAAAGGGTGTCACGGGGCCACGGCCAATACATAAGCCCACTGCATTCCTTTCTGAAGAGTCCTGGGAATAGTCAGTCAGGTGATAGAATTCTGCCCCTTGTGGTCATAGGACTGAAGTCCCCTGTAAGCAGTTACTTTTTCATTGTTGGGACAAAATACCCAACCACATCTAATTTGCCCTTATTTTCCTTTAACACGTTTGAACATTAGAACTAGTTACTTCAATGTCCTTTACATACTGACGTGCACAATCTGAACCGTCCACAAATGCTCTCCACACCTCTATAAGCTTCTCGAGGGCTCCAGATGACATCATCTACTGTGACGATCTCTGTAGAGCCCGGCTGTGTTGTTATGGTCTGTGTCGAAGAGCTTGTGAGCAGGCTTTTGTACACATGACTCAGCATGAATCCGTTTACCTCTGTTTTTCAGGCATATTCCTTCCAACTCTTTTCATTCAAAGCTTTTTTTTTTTTTTTTTTAATTGAAAGTCTCCATCAGTATAACCTGGAAAGATGTGGGAAATTGAGTCTGCCCTTTAGGAGGTTGGGAATTTGGTCTATGGTCTCCCAAAGACATTTCCCACTGCTCCCAGCTTGGGCAGATGTCTGGAGGAAGAGTCCAGCCATCTGTCTGAGGCAGGTCCCATCCTCAAATGAGACTTTGTCTCCGAAGTTCCACCGTACTACAGGAGACTTCAGTGTGTGTTATAAAATCTTCCTAGGCTCAGATTTCAGCAAATGTCCTGTGGGAAAAACTAACCATGTGTTTAGGATGCTTGAAGTTTCCAATTGTCCCGCCAGCCCCACATGACCACTGAAAGCTTTGCTGATTTCTCATTCACCCACTGAAGTCCCTCTATGAGGGCCAAGCTGTCACCAGCCCATGTCTACATCTGGCAAATCCTCCACAGAAGAAAATGATCCGTCACAGACAGACAGCTCATCTCAGAAAGACTTGCACCTCTGTTTCGTTTAATTCTCCTCAGCTTTTTGACTTTCTAAGATTTTTTTTTAAAGATACTTTCCCAATGTATCTGATATTTAAAGCTGTGATAGCCAAAACATTGCCCCTCGTCACCAAACTTTTTCCAGCTCATAACTACAAATAAATATTATTGCATGAATGAGTGACTTTCTTAAAAGATTATTGTGAGAAGGAATTTTCATAATACACGTATGTTACATAACATAGCATTTATTAATAGTCAACTTAGGTTAGTTATTTTTTTAAAATATTTTATTATATTACATAAATAGGCAGGTAGAGAGAGAGAATGGGCACGCCAGGGCCTCCAGCTACTGCAAAGGAACTCCAGATGTGTGTGCCCCCTTGTGCATCTGGCTTACGTGGGTCCTGGAGAATCAAGCCTTGAACCGGGGTCCTTAGGCTTCACAGGCAAGCATTTAACCACTAAGCCATCTCTCCAGCCCCCAGGTTAGTTATTTTAAATTCCTTACAGTGGAGGATTTTCCATCAAGTAGTTCTGAGTTCCAAGTGTCGTCCTTATAAAGCACATCTAATTCTACTTTTATCTCTTGATTTTAAGGGTCAGAGTAAATTTATCCCTTTGCTTAAGGTTTTTATAATTTGGAAAGTGTCTTGTTCCCTTAAATGTTCTTTCCCCACCCCTCTCCCATTTTTCTCTCTGGGTCTTACATGGAGTTAACATCCTATCTTCCCTAGGTAGCCCCACACCGGGTGGCGGGCCATGCGTCACCGTGGTTATGGCAACGTTTTCTGCCTGGCAGTCTTCAGCAGTACCGGTACATGAAAGATCATGTTGTCCAGTTTTTATTCTGTTTTCATGGGTAAGCGTTCTCCGACAACACTGGAACAAATGCAGGACTGGACACGGTTGGAATGAGCAGAAGTCAGGTCAGGCTCTTGGTTTATGGGACACAGTGAAACCTAGACTTCAAGGGGGACAGAATCGGATGTCACGACTCACGTACTATTAAAATGCTCTCGGTGTGACGAGGACACTCCTGGTTCTATGACTGACTCACTTCTGTCATAGAAAGTTCTTGATTGCCCCTGATTCTTTTCATGACCTCCTTTTCCCAACCACAAAAGACAAGACAGAAGATCACCAGCTCTCATTACCCTGCTAGGACTGGCCTCATTCTGCATCTTGAAGCACTATTCAATAGCATATAGAAATTGCAGCCAGTCTCAAACAGGAATTATCTTTCTATGATAACTAGGATTCCTTAACATCACATTAGGCTTCTAGCCCCTTTGGTTGTCAATAAGGCAGAATGATGAAAACCTTAAAGAAATAAGCCAGCATTTGCATCCTATCATCTTTATCATTGGGTATGATATGAAAAATCACGTTGCACTTGACTTATACATAAAAGTCATTGGATGCAGCTTTCCTGCTCTGTAACATATCCTGTCATTTATGAGGATTTTTCTATTCTACTCTGCTTTCAATGTGCCTTCCAGTCACTAATGAGCTATTCAGTGCAACGCCCTATGAACTAGGCCAACTGAATCATCTCCACTCTATAGACATGCAAACAAAGACACCGGAGAGATTAAGAGACGCGCCTGAAGGTGTACAGAAACCGAGTGGAGTCGCAAGTCAGAACATATGAGGGCTTGATATTTAGCCCCATGTATGATATTAAGCATATTATAATCATTTTAAGATCCTAAAGCAAGGAGTTTCCTCCTAACACAATGCCAGACCAGTGCTGGAAAATGAAAGACAGCAGGTAGAGGACTGGCAAGCCAACCAACCAGAATGAAAAGGGGTGCTCGGTGTGCCCAAAGACTAGGGATGGGTAGAACTAACTGGAGGTGGAAATTAACAACTTTCTTTTCTTGCATTCTGTCTATATTTGGGGTCCAGCAGAACAAAACTTACACACTTACCCCGGGGTTTTAAATCTGACTACTCTTCCAGGAAATTGCACTCTGCAAGCTTTTCATTAAAATATGGCTTTGAATGGTTTCACTGACTCTTTAAAATGTGCATTGAGTTTCCTCTGACTTTTAACATTGTCAGTAGATCACAGAAGCCAGGCCAGAAAAGAAGAACAGAGAGAGACTTGCATTTGAAGTTTTCAGTAAGGAGAAACTTCCCCACCTCAAACTCTGGGTTTGCTTTACCCAAGTTTAAAAAAAAAAAAAAGCCTGTTATTACTTTTGTCAACCTTTCAAGGGAAAACCAAAAAAAAAACTATTCACTCGTTAACAAATATGCCAGGCCTGGTGCTGGGTCCTACAGAAACAAATCTTGAGCAAAGGATGGTCAAAAAACAAGTTCAATAATGTTCAAAGCGTTCTGAACAATTCGTGTTGTGTAAGCACATTGGCTACTTGGCCTGCACTTGGTGGTTTCCTTACGCCTTGCATGTGCCATCCCCACTGTGGCCTCGATGTGGCAGCGGATCCTGTGATTAACTGGCTATGGAAAAGGCTATAACAGAAACCAACCTAATTTTAAGCCCTTTAAATGGCAACAAGACGCTGAAGAACAACAAACATAACCAATCAGAGGTTTTTTTTTTTTTTTTTTTTTTTTTTTTTTTTTTTTTTTTTTTTCATTAACCACTCTGGCTGGGAGGAAATGGTAAGTCTTAGGAAAGAATAGAAAACCCTTTTGGGCCTAGAGCACTGATTCTGCTGTAGATCCCAGGCCGGCAAAGCCGGAGGGATGACCACACAGGAGGAGGAAGAGCAATTCAAAAGAGAAATCTTCTGGGTTAGTGAATCATGCTCAGAGTAACAAGTATTTTCTTGGCTTTATTCTGTGGGTCCCCGGGAGCCAAACAGCAGATGGGAGGGAGGGAGCAAAGAGACCGGGGTGGATAGCAAGGCAGTTGTCCAAGATGGTACCAATGGGTGACTTGGGGAGAATTTAAGAAAGGGTAATATTATGGCTGGTTGCTTTTTTCCCCCTCTAAGTGCTCAACTCAATTTTGCTAAGAGACATCATTGGTGATTTTGTGCTCTCCCTCCAAAAGGAGGTGAAAGGCAGCTAGAAAAATAAGCCAGTTGCCCCATTTCCTTTCCTTTTCTGAGAAATAATAGCCTTTTTTTTTTTCTTTTGATGTGCTGATTTGTTTAAATGCCTTCTTATAACTCATGTTTGGTGCTAGCAGCAATCAACTGCATCAAAGACCAGATCTGGAGAGAGGGAGAGAGAGAGAGAGAAGGAGGGAGGGAGGGAGGGAGGGAGAGAGAGAGAGACAGAGAGAGAGAGAAGAGGAAGAAACAGAGAGACTCAAACAGCCCATTTGAAGTGTTTGGTAATATTCATGTTAGTTTTCAGATTAGGAAATGTTTTATGTGCTTCTCAATCACATTAGACATTTCAAATGGTTTCTTTTACGGCTTGCAATAAATAAACCATAAAGAAAAATAGCTTAGTCTTGAGTACATAGAGCTCAGGTATATGGCTTGCTACCTGGTGTTATCAAGTCCCAGCTCTGAAATAGCACAAACCTAGAGGTTTGTACTATAAATGATCACCTGCCAGCTTCTTTATTCCAGAATTAAACAGACCATGCACTGGGCAAATGGCAATCACACCAGTCCTTGTCTTGTCAATCTACTGGAGCTGCCTAGTACTCCTGGCTTTAGGATGGAACTACTAAACATGTTCTTCCTTATTATGTGGGAGGGAGAGTGGAACAATGCCAGCATTTGTTTTTCATCCCCAGGAGGGTCTCAAGAAAATACCTGCCCTGTGCCAGAGCCAGGTACCTGCAGCCCATCAGTTCATCTTATTTGCTCCCTCTCTCTGCTCTCGGCCTTAGTAAGATTGAATAGACTCCGACATTTGTCTGCTTAGCTTTTCAGAAGTGGTAGCGCTGTCTGGCGAACCTTTTCTTCCAGCGAGCACTTGGGAAAGAGATCTCTGACATTTGCTTAAAAGCCACAGTCAAGTTATCATAGCTGTGTTTGGACATTTCACTCTGATGGATGGTGTGACTGACATCCAAATATCAGAACTCACTGCAGACGTGAGCATCTAGCTGTACGATTATATTTATGCACATGACAGAGGTTCAGGATGTATGAAGTGCAAAATGTAGGCTACAAACTAGTACAGATAGTTTGATTTGATTTAAAAAAATTAAATTTGGGGCTGGAGAGATGGCTTAGCGGTTAAGGCGCCTGCCTCCTAAGCCTAAAGAAGGCCGGTTCCAATCTCCAGCGGTTCCAATCTCCAGGTCCCACGTTTAGCCAGATGCAAAGTGATGCAAGGGCGCAATGCCGCACTTGACCACAAGGGGGCGCACACATCTGGATTTCGTTCGCAGCACCTGATAGGCTGCTGGTGCACCCATCTCTATCTGTCTTCCTCTCCCTCTCTCTCTCTCTGTCTCTCTCCAAAAAAATAAAATAAAATAAAAATAAATAAAAATTAAATTTTATTTTATTTTTATTTATGTATTTGAAAGAAAGAGGGGAGGAGGGAGGGATGAAGTGAGGAAGGGAGGGAGAAAGAGAGAAACAGAGAGAGGGAGGGAGAATGGGCACAGCAGGGCATCTTGCCACTATAAAGGAATTCCAGATACATGCTCCTCTTTTTGCATATGGCCTTGCGTGGGTCCTGGGAAATGGAACCTAGCCTGTAGGCCTTGCAAGAAAGACCTTTTAACCTCTGAGACATCTCCCCAGCCCCTGATTTGACTTTTATAAAGACAAATACATAGGATAAAAATGGCTGAAGGCATATACATCATGATGACAATGAAACATATGTGGGAAATAAGTTCACTTGTCCTTTTCTTATCCCAATTTTAAAAGATCTTAAAGTTCACATATATAAACATGTAATATAATACAGAAATTTTCTGATTATTTCAATTTTTTTCTTTTTCCACTTTTTTTGTTTTTCTGTTTTTTCTTTAATTTATTTTATTTTATTTTTTATTGACAACTTCTTTAATTGTAGACAATATCCCATGGTACTTTCCTCCCTCCCCCCACTTTCCCCTTTTGAAACTTTACTCTCCATCATATCCCCTCCCCCTCTCAATTAGTCTCTCTTTTCAGTTTGATGTCATGATCTTTTCCTCCTATTATGATGGTCTTGTGTAGGTAGTGTCAGGCACTGTGAGGTCATGGATATCCAGGCCATTTTGTGTCTGGAGGAGCACGTTGTAAGGAGTCCTACTCTTCCTTTGGCTCTTACATTCTTTCTGCCCCCTCTTCCACAATGGACCCTGAACCTTGGAAGGTAGGTTTGAGATGTTTCAGTGCTGAGCACTCCTCTGTCACTTCTCAGCACCATGGTGCTTTCTGAGTTATCCCAAGGTTGCCACCATCTGAAAAGAGAAACGTCTCTAACCAAAAGTGAGGGTAGCATTAATATATGGGTGTGGACATTAAGAGAAGTGTTTACTGATCAGTTTGGTGAGCATAGTATATACATTTAGTGAGACACCAGCAGACGTTACACCCTTAGGGCTCATGACTACCCCTGTTGTACATTTTCAGTATCAGGGATGTGTTCCCTCCTATGGAGCTGGCCTCCAGTCCAATTAGAGAGCAGTTGGTTTCCCCCATAACAGACATGCCACTATTGCACCCATTGGCTCATTTGGCCTGGCTGGCCAGATTTAAAGCTTGCAGTGCTCACTGTTGAGTACCTTCACTGCCACTTCTTATTATTGACAACTTCTATACTTACAGACAATAAACCATGACATTTCCCTCCCCTCCCCCATTCCCCTTCAGAATTCCACTCTCCATCATATCCCCTCCCTCTCTCCATTAGTCTCTCTTTTAATTTGATGTCATCATCTTTTTCTCCTATTATGAGGGTCTTGTGAAGGTATTGCTAGGCACTGTGAGGTCATGGATATCAAGGCCAATTTCTGTCTGGACAGTTGCATTGTAAGGAGTCATATCCTTCCTTTGGCTCTTACATTCTTTCTGCCCCCTCTTCCTCAATGGACTCTGAGCCTTGGAGGGTGTGATAGAGATGTTTCAGTGCTGGACACTCCTCTGTCCCTTCTTCTCAACACTATGTTGCCTTTTGGGTCATCTGAGTGGTCATCGCCATTTGAAAAGAGAAGCTTCTCTAATTAGAAGTGAGAGTAGCATTAATATGTGAATATGAACGTTACGCTTTCAGGGTAGTTTGGTGGGAAGAATATATACATTTATACATTTAGCCAGATAAGAGCAGGCTTTATACCCCTAAGGCTCATGATCTTGATCATATGTTATGTAGTGATAGAGAAAAAAATTGTCAAGTGTAGGCTACAAGACAACCTAGTATCATTGTAACAATGGCTTCAAAATGGCTGATTATTGTCAGCATTATTACGCTGAGCGAGGGGCTCTCACAAATATCACCCTTAACCGTCAAAAGAGTTCTTTAAGGGCTGGAGAGATGGCTTAGTGGTTAAGGCGCCTGCCTGCTAAGCCTAAGAACACTGGTTCCAATCTCCAGCGGTTCCAATCTCCAGGTATCACGTTTAGCCAGATGCCAAGTGACACAAGGGCACAATGTTGCACTTGCCCACAAGGGGGCGCACACATTTGGATTTCGTTCTCAGCAGCTGAGAGACTGCTGGCGCACCCATCTCTATCTGTCTCCCTCTCCCTCTCTGTCTGTCTGTCTGTCTCTCTGTTTCTCTCTCCAAAAATAAATAAAATAATAAAAAATAATAAAATTTTTTTTTAAAAAAAGAGTTCTTCAACATGAAAATTACTCTCACTGCTGCCACAAGTTTGTAGAACACGGAGACCCCTGGAGTGTGTAACTTGTCCAAGGGAGAGCTAGCGAGTTGTGAGACCAACTCAGTTTGCCAATCATCCCAGGGCTTCCCACCTCATTTCCACCACACAAATGGGTCCATGATCTTGGGAAAGGATTTGGAGATGCCTAACTAATGAGATCTGTTGCTGGGTTATAGCCAATCTGCAAAACAGTGTCTTCCTTCCAAGGTATTTATTTTTCTTTCTTTTTTTTTTTTTTTAAGGTAAGGGCTCACACTAGTCCAGGCTGACCTGGAATTCACTATGTAATCATCTCAGCATGACCTCAAACTCACAGCAATCCTCCTACCTCTGCCTCCCAAGTGCTGGGATTAAAGGTATGCGTCACCATGCCTGGCCTTCCAAGATATTTATGACAAAATATGGACGCACATAGAATAAAAGCAGATACAAGTACATCCTCGTTCATTCCCTTGTGATTCCCCACATACTTTTAGGCACTAGCTTTGTGCACAAAAACCAAAGGGATCTGAGGGAAATTTCTATTTTGAGCGTTCACTGTTATGGTGCTAGGTTTAGGGAAAAGACACAGAAGGAGTGGCTGGAGAGAGGATAATATGTATGATGAAGAAGGATGGGTAATTGTGGCCACTGAGGGAAAAAAAAAAAAAAAAACCAACAATATAGGAGGTGATGTCAGAAGAGAGATTCATGGAAAACAAATGTGATAAGTCTGCTTTCTAGTCAAAATCTAATGATCGCCATCATTTTATGAGATGGAAATCTCATCGTTAATCAATTAGGAAAGGAAGTCTTGACAATGCCTATGGAAGAAGGAACTGCAGACATCCAGTCTGAAGAGAAGCAGTGAACAGCGGCCTGCTACTTGGTGCTTCCCAGCTGGCTCTCAGGCAGAAAAACACTGGTGATTAACTTGCCATTTCTTTGTTGTTGCTGTTGTTTTTTGTTTCTGTTTTTCGAGGCAGGGTCTCACTTTTTTAGTTCAGGCTGACCTGGAATTCACTATATAGTCTCAAGGTGGCCTCAAACTCACGGCGACCCTCCTACCTCTGCCTCCCAAGTGCTGGGATTAAAGGCGTGCGCTACCACGCCTGGCTTGACTTGCCAATTTCTATAGGGTAAATTCTGCTATTAACATTGATGAAAGTAGAATTAGCAAATTGAGCACAAAATTGGTCCTTAGGGATCAGTGCTCACTGGTTCAAACACCTCACTGAATTGTGTCTGTGAACAGAAAACAACAGGATCATAAGCAGTTGTTAGTTTTATACTACAGGGTTAGGCTTCATCTCTCAAGAGATGGTAGACTTAAAATTTCCCTGGTGTTCTCATTCTGTCTGCTTCTTTCTCCCTCACTCTCTCAAATAAATAAATAAGTAAATTAAATATTAAAAATAAAAAACGAGGCTGGAGAGATGGCTTAGTGGTTAAGGCGCTTGCCTGCAAAGCCAAAGGACCCAGGTTCAATTCTCTAGGGCCCTCATAGAGCCAGATACACAAGGCGGCATATGCAACTGGAGTTCATTTGCAGTGGCTGGAGGCCCTGGTGCACCTATTCTCTCTTTCTCTTTCATTATCTCTCTCTCTGCCTCTTTCTCTCTCTCTCAGATAAAATAAATAAAAATATTAGAAATAAATAAAAATAAAAACATGTTTTAAACATAGCATCAAAGACCTTCAAGCAATTTACAACTATTACTTTCAGTACTGACTAAAATACACAAAGCTGAAACGCTTTCTTAATCCCGAATGTCCTTTTTGGGCCTGACGTTTTATTGAGGAAGTGTGAGCAGATGACAATAAATGAATGAGATCCACTGAAGGGCAGTCTCTTGAAACTGGCTGATTCTAACACATTGTAAGTGCTCAATAAATGAGCGTACATCATTTTCCCATTCTCTCCATCACCAAACTCTTTTCTTCCCTGAACCTGGCCATGTGGGTATTATGGCCCCCATGAGGCATAGTCATGAGTTCCACCACTTCCAGTGCCTTTTCTATCTGACATTTCTTTTTCTTTTCTTTCTTTCTTTCTTTCTTTCTTTCTTTCTTTCTTTCTTTCTTTCTTTCTTTTTTCTTTTACTTATTTATTTGGGACAGAGAAACAGGGAGAGAGAAAGAGAGGGAGAGAATGGGTGCACCAGGGCTTCCAGCCACTGCAAATGAACTCCAGATGCATGTGCCCCCTTGTGCATCTGGCTTACGTGGGTCCTGGAGAATTGACCCAAGATCCTTTGTCTTTACAGGCAAATGCCTTAACCACTAAGCCATCTCTCCAGCCCCTAACATTTCTTTTTAAGATAAAGTTAAAAAGTGGAGGATTTGGGCTGGAGAGATGGCTCAGCAGTTAAGGCATTGCCTGCAAAGCCTAACAACCAAGGTTCGATTCCCCAGTACTCATGTAAAGCCAGATGCACAGTGGCACATGTATCTGGGATTTATTTGCAGCAGATGAAGGCCCTGGCATGCTCCGTCTTTCTCCTTCCTTCCTTCCTTCCTTCCTTCCTTCCTTCCTTCCTTCCTTCCTTCCTTCCTTCCTTCCTTCCTCTCTCTCCTCTATTTCTCTGCTTGCAAATAAATTTTTAAAAATGGGTTTTTTTGTTTTTTGTTGTTGTTGTTGTTTGGTTTTTCAAGGTGGGGTCTCATTCTAGCCAAGGCTGACCTGGAATTCACTCTGTATTTTCAGGGTGGCCTCAAACTCATGACAATCCTCCTGCCCTGCTTCTGCCTCCCAAGTGCTGGGATGAAAAAAAAAAAATTTTAAGTGGAGTATTCGTGTCCACTTAAGACAGAGAGTAGTAGAGTGCTGGAATGGGGCTTCCAAGAAACCACAGAGGTAAGTGTCCTTGTCTTTGTGATGGTTTAACTTGACCTTGACTGCTTGTTTTTCAAATGAGAAGAACAGGGAATAGTTGTAAACAGAATTCTTTATGACTCTGCCATTGGTCTTTCTTCACATTGGAAATAGGTATATGTTATGAATTCATTTCATTTATGTTACCTACTTTAATATTTCATTAAAAAAAACAAACTTATTTTCCGCCAGGCTCTGAGCTGGGGACTGAATGCAAACGCATAAGGAAGGAATCAGTTCACAGCTTCCTGGGACAAACAATGAGAAAACACACCCATGGGAAGTACAGTCCAAATTAACGAAGTTCTTACAGAGTTAAAACATTGGCTTATGGGAATGATCTCCTCTCTATTAGAGATACCAGCTTGGTTGCTATGGTATGAACACAGTTTATCCTTCAGAGGGTCCTGGTTTAGAAGCTGGCTTCTCAGTGTGGTGGTATTGAGGTGGTAGGTGACAGGTCTGTAAAGGGCCTATGGATGGGTAGTTAAGTCACTGGGGCATCGCCCAGGGGGAGGGGAATGATTCTGGTCTCACGCTAGTTGTTATAAAGGAGTAAGTGAGAGCCCTGCATCTTCCTGGCCTTCTATCTCACCGTGTGATCATTTCCGCATATACTCCGGCTATTGTGATGCCATTTGTGCCGATTCCTTCCTGAACTTTCCACCTCCAAAACTGTGCACTAGGGAACTCCTTTCTCTTTACAGATTTCCCAGCCCCAAGTTGTTTGTTGTAACAACAACAACAACAGCAACAACAAGGCTGTTTACAGTTGTCTTAGGTCTAGAAAGATAGACATAGATTTGCTATTAAGCTTTTAAAATTGGATAGAGGGGGAAATACATCAGTTAAGCACCTACTAAGTGCCACTTGTTCACTCAGTCCTTACAATGACCCTATGACTTGTGTGCTGGTTTGATTCAAGTGTCCCCCATAATCTTGGGTGCTCTGAATGCTAGGTCCCAGCTGATGGAGATTTGGGAATTAACACCTCCTGGAGGTGATATATTGTTGGGGGTGGGCTTAGGGTATTATAGCCAGTTTCCCCATGACAGTGTTTGGCACACTCTCCTGTTCCTGTTGTCCACCTTATGTAGGCCAGGGGGTGATGTCCACCCTCTGCTCGTGCCATCATTTTCCGCTGCCATCGTGGAGCTTCTCCTCGAGTGTGTAAGCCAAAACTAACCTCCCCCCTTTTTTTGTCTTGGTCAGGTGACTTCTGCCAGCAATGCGAACCTGACTGCCACAACTTGGTTACCATCCTGTCTCCATGAAGACAGAGGAGGAGGTAGCTAAGTGCAACAGGTTGACTTCTCTGGGCTGCTGCAGCTCTTAAGCCAAACCTGACTTCTTCACCATGTGATTCAGTCTTCTCTGCCCCACTCTCTGTCTTGGAGGTTTATTCCTCTCGAATGTCACAGAGATGAAGAATGCAGACTCCTGTAGCCAGCACCTCTCAGGGTCGGTCTCCTTCCTGCTCACCCACCAGGCTGATGGACGAGTATGAAGACAGAAGTGGTACTGAAGCTTGATCCCAGAGGATGCTTCACTATTCTCTATATTTTAATCACCTAACCAGGCTCCCCCATGGCTCTGAACACTGGCTCCTCCATGTATATACTACGTTCCTTCATTGACAGTGGTGTCCGTGGCAAGAGATGCGCTGTCAGACACAAGGAAGTAAAAATTGATTTGGGGGAACAAAATAAACATTTAGAAGGAATGAAAATTCTTTACCCGTGATAGTTGCATGTAGATTCAGGCTGTATTTCTCCTCATTCAATCCTATAGGTTGGAGCTATAAAGAAATTACAGTTCTAACTTCTTTATGAGGCTGGCTCCACATACAGACTCTATCATATTTCTCTTGGCTATGATCCACCAAGTCCCATTACCACCCTGTTACAGGGGTAAACAGTTCCCAGCAGGACAGCCCTGTGTTCCATAAATACCTTCCTGACTCCACCTGGATATATACATAAAGGTTATACATGAAAGTTAAGTGTAGGGAAGACCTCTGTAATTGGTGATATTTAAATATATGTTTTGTACGCTCATGGGTGTTCTCTTTCTGTCAAGTATAGACACACACACACACACACATACACACACACCTACTTCACAAGACTTTTTTTTTTTAAAAAAGAAATTACAAAATATCTGTTTTCTGAGCAAAATTTTATTTATTTATTTTTGGTAAGGAATGTCTCATGAGTTGCTGATGAAGTTTATTTTTTAAATCCGTACACTGAGTTTGTTGAGGCAACCCTAACATTAAAAATTGAACTCAGTTCTACATCAACACGAAAGCCATCCCTTGTTACCGACAGGTAACTTGACTTAACAATTGTTCCTGCCAGGCTGGGGAGATGGCTTAGCTGTTAAGGCGCCTGCCTGATAAACCTAAGAACCGGGTTCCAATCTCCAGGTCCCACGTTTAGCCAGATGCAAAGTGATGCAAGGGTGCAATGCCGCACTTGCCCACAAGGGGGCGCATGCATCTGGATTCCATTCACAGCAGCTGAGAGACTGCTGGCACGCCCATCTCTATCTGTCTCCCTCTCCCTCTCTGTCTCTCTCTCTCTGTGTCTCTCTCCAAAAATAAAAATAAATTAAAAAAAATTGTTCCTGAGAGAATTTCAAATATCTTGCTTGCTGGAAGATTAGATTTTTACATTGTACTGGAAAGTGATATCCTCTCCATAAAGCTTTACTTGTTTAGTTTTCATTTAGAAAAGGACTTTTGGGGACCTGGGGAGATGGCTTACTGGTTAAGGTGCTTGCTGGCAAAACCAAAGGATTCAGGTTCAATTAATTCCCCAGGACCCACATAAAGCTAGATGCACAAGTTTGCACATGCGTCTGGAGTTCGTTTGCAGTGGCTAGAAGCTCTGATGTGCTCATTCTCTCCTTCTCCTCTCTCTCTCCAAAATAAATAAATAAAATATTTTTTAAAAAGAAAAAGACTATTGGAAATCCTTAGACACATTTTTATCCAGGGTTAAGAAAGATATACTGACTATATATGAGTTAGATTTTAGTGACCCAAAGGTAAAATTTAAATTAAAAAAGTATTCCTAAAGTAAAAGACGGCCACATGAATGAGATGAGTAGCCGAAAAAAATGTCTCTGAAAGGAATCATTTAAGTGTATGACAAAATAAGGTCAATACGTAGAAATGACACACCTGGATCAACTTGAATAGTATGACATAGCCAACACAGCACTTGTTAAGTCCTGTGGGGAAAAAGTATGTGTGGGCTCAAACTTTGGATTTTACAAAAGAGAGAGAGAGAGAGAAAAGAACATAGCTTACTGGACTAATTTGTTAATTAAAACAATTTTGTTGCTTATCTATAATAGCTGAGGGCCATTGCATGAAGCTCAGTTTATGTTCATTCTCTTTTCAAAATAAGAGGATGTTTTGCTTCTTATGTTTTGTGTTTAAGCATTGGCTATTGGGGTTATGTAAATGAATCATATCTTTGCAGCACTGACATGAATAGATTCCTTAAGAATAACATGTTGAAGGAGGGATGGCTTTTTATTTTATTTTATTTTATTTTTTTGCTTTTACCACCCACATTATGTTATGAGTAGCATGGAGTATTTAAATGCTTTGGCACAGAACATGAATAAAGAGCTGATCTTGAACATACCATTATCATTATTTATTTTGAAATTGACACTCTGCTCTGTTTTAAGGCTTACACCCAGTTTTTATCTATGTCTCGGATAATCTAACACATGCATATGAACTGGACCCAAACGTCTCTCTTTCTTTCCCCCTATCCCTGGATCTTTCCTTTTAATTTTTTGAGGAAAGAAAAAAAAAAGGGTGAAGAAAACATGAGTCCAGAAAAAGACATCAACGGAGGAATTTTGTTTATTATCATTGGACAGCTGCTATTGGCCTAGTAGGATCACTTCATGTTTTATTTTGATTGAAAAGATATCACTTTGCCAACCACAATTTTTACAATTCAGCTTTTCAGTCAAAATGAAGTGACCTTCATTTTTTTCATTTCAGCACATGGTTGCACCCTGAAAGTGTTATTAGCTGGCAAATAATTACTCTATTACTTTACAAGTCAAGTTTGATGTTACATTTAATACTCTTGTTTTAATCCCACCTTGGCTGAAACTCATACTATGGCTAAGTATACCTAGTCTTATAGAATGGAAAAAAAATCTCTTGGGGAAAAAGAATTTGATCTTTCAGTCTTGGGGAGCACGCTATCAATGCCTTTATTTGACAAAGACTTCACTTTTCAAAAGCATTTTTAAATATATTTCATTTATTTATTTGAGAGAGAGGAGTGATTGGATGCATCAGGTCCTCCACCCATTGCAAACTCCAGACGCATGCCCCCCCCTTGTGCATCTGGTTTACGTGGGTCCTGGGAAATTGAACCGGGGTCCTTAGGCTTCGCAGGCAAATGCCTTAACCACTAAGCCATTTCCCCAGCCCTAAAGTATTGTATTTATTTGCAAGCAGAATGAGAGAATGTGTGCAAGAGAAAGAGAGAGAGAACGGGTGCATCATGGCCTCCAGTCACTGCAAATGACTTTGTGCACCTGGCTTTTCCGTGGGTACTGGGGAATTGAACCTGGGCCCTCGGGCTTCTCAGGCAAGCACCTTCACACCAACCAACCAAGACATCACTTTTATATTAAGGAATATGATGGTTTAGTGTGATTGTCCGTTTGACACTAGGAGTGTCTGCTAAGGGTATTTTCAGAGAGGATTAACAAAAAGGGGAAGGCCTACTCTGAATGTGGGCAGCATCACCCCAGAGGCTGGAGTCTTGAATAGAAGACAAAGGGGCAAAGGAGACAGCCAGCTAGCACGGGCAGTCTCTCTCTGTTTCATGTCCTCCATGGCGTTAGCTGCTATGCTTCTAAGGTCTTCCCGCCATTATGGGTTCCCAAAATGAAACGTCACGTCTGGAATAGACAGACGAATGTGAAGACAGATTCTATACGTTGGTAGGATTTCTGAAGAGGGAAGGGCAGAGTGTTCAAGGGAAAGTGGTTGCTGCTTGAGGACTGTGTTTCCTAGGGGTTGGTGATAAAGATATTGTGCTTGTGTAGTGGTTTATTCCATCCAATACAATCTGGCAAGGTTTCCACTTGGGATTATAGTGCTTCTTACAAGGGCTAATACTTTTTGACTTGTGTGTGTGTGTGTGTGTGTGTGTGTGTGTGTGTGTGTGTGTGTGTGTGTGTGTGTTGAAGTGTGACATGTGTACATGAGTGTACAGTTGCATGTACCTGATGCCTGGGCATGTGGAGGCCAGAGGAGAACATCAGATGTCCTCGTCTGATCGCTCATCCATGTGCTTCCTCGAGACTCAGAGCTGCTGCTAATCAGTGGGCCTTGGGGATTCACCTGTTTATGATCCCTGTGGGATCAGGCCCAGCTTTTTCTGTGGGTTCTGGGGACAGAACTGAACAGTCTCTGGCCCGGGTGCTTAAATGGCAGGTGCTCATAACCTCTATAAGCAGCACCAGAGGCTTTTTAAAAATTTATTTTATTTTTATTTATTGATTTTATTGATTTGAGAGAGGGAAAAAGACAGAGAGAGAGAGAATGGGCGCCCCAGGGCCTCCAGCCACTGCAAACGGCCTTCAGATGCATGCGCCACCTTATGCATCTGGCTTACGTGGGTACTGGGGAATCGAGCCTCAAACTGGGGTCCTTAGGCTTCACAAAAAGTGCTTAACCACTAAGCTATCTTTCCAGCCCCCACCAGAGGCTTTTGATGACATCTTAGTCTCCTGAAATTAGTACAGCCCCCAAACACCCTATTAACATATCTCTATTTGTCATCAATGTATTAGTTACCTGTGTAAGCATACATATACAAATGCATATACATTCTCACATACAGATATATGTTCATGTATAGACACACGAATGCAGGTTGGGTTGAGTAATTGTGTCGTGGTCTTTTGATATAAATTTTAACCCTGATTCCTATCATTTCTTTCTATGTGGCCCCACATTTGTGTTTCCATTCATTTTAATTCCTCTTTTCCATATTTCTGTTTTCCACACTCTGATCATCTGAGGTTGCATCACAGTCATTGTGAAATTGACTAAGTTGTTCATTTCAGTACCATAGTTTCTTCTTTTGGAAAAATCGAAAGACAACATGCCTGACACTGGGAGCCTTAGGAGGAATAATTTTATAATAAGTTTATATAAGCACAATGGTGTGTGGGTCATGGTAGGTGTTAAGCAAATGCTAGTTCTTTCTCTCAGATTGCCCTCATCCAATCAATATTGGTTGAATGGATCCTCATGAGCAAGACTATCTCTTAAGGTCAAAGCCACTCAAATGTTTTACATTGGTGGGTGGGGGGATGAGAACATTCACTTGAAGATTTGCCTGCAGCACTTAAAAATATTTTTATTGGGCTGGAGAGGCGGCTTAGTGGTTAAGGCGCATGCCTGCAAAGCCTAAGGACCCTGATTCGATTCTCCAGGTCCCACGTAAGCCAGATGCACATAGTGGCGCAAGTGTCTGGAGTTTGTTTGCAGTGGCTAGAAGCCCTGGTGTGCCCATTCTCATTCATTCTCTCTCTCCCTCTCTCTGTCTCTAATAATTAAATTAAATTCACATACACACACACACACACACACACACACACATACATATATGTATATTTACTTGACAGAGAGAGAGAGACCTCTTCCCATTATATCTGGCTTTACATGGGGACTAGGGGATCAAACCCATGTCATCAGGCTTTGCAAGCAGGCGCCTTTAACTGCTGAGCCATCTCTCCAGTCCAAGATGCATTTTTTTAAATTTTATTAAGTAGGAATGTTGTATGTTGGTACCATTAATTCCCTCTTTCCTGCCCCCACTCCACTGAGGGCCCTCCTCAGTGGGATTGCTGGTATTCACCATGGAGTTGTGGATTATGAGTTATGAGAGCAGCAGTCAGTCATTGGGGGGGGGCGATGTCTCTGGATATTCCCTCCCACCCTGTGGCTCTTACATTCTTTGCCTGTAGCATTTTTAAAAATATTTTATTTATTTATTTGACAGAGAGAGAGAGAGAGAGAATGGGTGTGCCAGGGTCTCCAGGCACTGCAAAAAAGCTCACACATGTGCACCCCCTTGTGCATCTTGCTAACGTGGGTCCTGGGGAATCGAACCTGGGTCCTTTGGCTTTGCAGGCAAATGCCTTAACCGCTAAGCCATCCCTCCAGCCCAGCTGTAGCATTTTTAAATCCAATAATGTGGATTGCTGTCTTTACGTGAAGCAAAAAAGTCTCTTGCGTGGACTTCTTGTCTTGCACTGTGTACAAGCACACCATGTCCTTTGCAGGAGTTTTGATGTCAGTACTTACTGTTAAGCATCCAAGCACATCCACCGAGCTCCTGATTTTCTCCTCTGCTCCATGATTGTGACACTTCTGTGCAGTAAAGGGCTGGATTTCACACGAAGCCAACTCCGTTCTCCTGCTGTGGAATCACTGGCAGAAGATGGTATTCCCAGATTTAACTCAAAGTAAGGCAGTTATTTCACAGATAATGAAGACTCTGTAGTAAGGCTTAATATGAAAGGCATAGATTAGCTCGGATCATGTTTCTACTTTGTTGTCAACTGTCTCATTTATTTGAAATAAAAGCTCATATATTGCGTAGAGCCTGGTGGAGAATAATAAGGAACTTAAATTTCTACAATTACGTTTAAATTTTGGTCTTTTATATATTTTGGAACAGGGTATTACAAAATGACCTTTATAGGCATCATTACTTCTTTTTTTTAAAAAAAAATATTTATTTAAGAGAGAGAGAGAAAATGGGTGCAGCAAGGCCTCTAGCCACTGCAAATGAACTCCAGATGCATGCGTCACCATGTGCATCTGCCTTATACGGGTCCTGAGGAATCGAACCTGGGTCCTTAGGCTTCACAGACAAGCACTTCACTACTAAGCCATGTCTCGAGCCTCCATCATCGCTTCTGAAATGATTCATCTTTGTGACTGTTGTAGTCACTTTCAAGTTGCTGGGACAAACCACCTGACCAAAAAGCAGCTGCTTGGAGGAAAGGGATCATTTTAACTTCCAGGACTGAGAGGAAGTTTCCCCACAGCAAGGAAAGGGTGGTAGAGCAGAGGCTGGACATCGTGTTTAATTTTTTTTTTTCATTTTTATTTACTTACTTATTTATTTATTTATTTAATAGAGAGAGAGAGGGAAAGAGAGAGAGAGAGAGAGAGAGAGAGAGAATAGGCATACTAGGGCCTCCAGCCATTGCAAACGAACTCCAGACGCATGGACCCCTTTGTGCATCTGGCTAACGTGGGTCCTGGGGAATCAAACCTGGGTCCTTTGGCTTCGCAGGCAAACGCCTTAACCGCTAAGCCATCCCTCCAGCCCTGGACATCACATCTTGCCACAACAGGAAAAGGAAAGAAGCAAGAGTGAGTTGAGCTCTGTCACGAGGGAGCTGGCTATGCCACTCCCTAAGCTTACCTTTAGCATCACACCTTCTCCAGCAAGGTTTCGCTTCCCAAATTACCACCAGCTCAGGGCCAAACATTCAGAACACATGCGTCTATGGGTTCTAGCTTATTCAAACCAGCATAGTAACTGAACAGTCAATCAACATCATGAAGGGTTTCATTTTGTATATCATCTCTGTCAGGCCCCACCGTGGTCACCTGTGGCCTTAGGAGTCCCCATATGTCCCTCCCTTCCTCCATCCTTCCCTCCCCCACTTACAGTCCTCCAATAAGCTAATGCTGAGTATTTCACTAGATTGCAGAAAAGAATTGCAGGCTACGTCAGAGTGAAATTAGGTCCATGAGTTTATTAAATAGAGAGAAGAGACCTTTCACTTTGGTGAAAATAGTGTGCTATATTTTATTTTTATATTTTTCTTTTTAAATCTTTCAAAGTCGTAGGCACGTGCTAAGTCAACTCAAATATTTTGAATGGTCAGAAGAGACAAAAGAATTACTATTCCTCATTAGATTCTCACTTCTTTGACTATTCCTCATTAGACTCTCACTTCTTTGACTATTCCTCATTAGACTCTCACTTCTTTGACTATTCCTCATTAGACTCACACTTCTTTGACCATAACTGTCACTGTTAATGTTTGCTGGGATTTTTGTAAAATAATGAAATCATCTTTCTTATTTTGTAGTCTGTCCTTTTTACTTCACAACATTCATAGAATCTTTCCAACTCAGCACACAAAGACATGAACATCCATATTAAAGTTTACTGAGAATTCCATTGTATGGGTTTACCTTTACCACGGTTCATTTAGCCATCCTTCCTCATTGTTGGGATTTAAGTTGTCTTTAAGTTATTTTCCCTATGTTGCAAAGAATGCCACCAAAATCATCTTGATACATATCTCTTCACACACGCATGTGGTTATTTATATAAGACAAATCCCTGGTGGTGGATGGCTAGATCACTATTTGATATTTGGGAAATATTACCAATAGGGTTTCTCTCTCCCTCTGCCATTGCTAGGTTCAAATAGCTAGGGTCTTCTATTTTCATTGTCACTGAGGTGGGATGTTCCGATTCTGAAACCCAGAGAAAAAAAAAAAATACTAAAAAGTTTTTAAGACTTCAGTTTCTAGAATCTTAAATCCTCAGGGGATGAAGGAAACTTCTGGCAAGGATTATAGTATGTGGGAGACAAGTCGTAAAAGATGACAGAACTTGTGTTTTAGGTTAGGAAATGTTTCCTTGGCATGGTGGAGAAGGAGGGGTTAAGGACAGAGGAAAGGGGAGGACACTGGAGGTATTTGTGAGACCCTACTTGCTGACCACGACCTTATACTCTTCGAGAGGAGCTGGTGCCAGGTTAGGAGCCCCAGGTAGGCAGTGGGACTCCAAAGAGCAATAAAAGAAAGGCTAGGTGTCCTACAGGAACACACCATCCCTGAGACAACCTGGCCTCAATTCCAAGGTCTTAGCCCATCAGGGGAGAGAAAGAGGCTTTCCAAGTTTTTGAGCATGGCATGAAGGAAGGAAAGAAGGTTGCTAGACATGCGACCAGGAACAAGAGACATCTCACTGGGGACTTTCCTGGGGTCACAGCGGAGCCAAGACTTTCTTGGAGGAGGTCCATGTGGACTGACAACTACTCTGAGGACCATGTCTTCTTCCCTTCTCTCAAACATCTTGATAGGACATCAGCTGTAGAAAGACTCCATGGGAAACAGAACCCTGAGGTGACCAAGACAGACTTTCTGTGATTCAGGGAAACATCTTAGATTGGTTCCCGAGAGTCTTAACTGGTCTTAACTAGAAGATTTATGCATTGAAGATGCTATTTTTTTTGTTTTAAGGTAAGGTCTCACTCTAGTCCAGGCTGACCTGGAATTCATTCTGTATTCTTAAGGGTGGTCTTGAACTCACGGCCATCCTCCTACCTCTGCCTCCTGAGTGCTGGGATTAAAGGGGTGTGCCACCATGCCCAGCTTTAAAAATGCTTTTATTGCAGCTATGATGCTCTCTCCTTCCCCCAAAAGGTTCTTCCAACTCACATTTGCCTTAGGAATCAGAGTGCAAGGTCTGCTTAGGGTCAGAATGTATAGCCCATCTCATCTCTAAACCCGAATACTTCACCTCATAAGGCACTTTACATTTTCATTTATAAGGCAGGAATTTTTTTAAATAAGAGAAATAAGTGACCTAGTTCTTTTTTTTGTGTGCATGTGTGATTGCGTGTATGTGTATTTCTATTTCTTACATCCTGCACAGCACTAGATGTTAGGTAGTCTATAGAACTCACACACATGCTTATATACATATATTATTTAATAAGAAAAATGCTATTTAATGTTTTATTTTTACCTTATTTTATTTATTATCAAGAGAGCGAGAAAGAATGAGCATGCCAGGGCCTCTAGCCACTGTAAAGAAACTCCAGATGCATATGCCATCTTATACATCTGGTTTACAGGGGTACTGGGGAATTGATTTGCAGACAAGGGTCTTAACAGCTGAGCCATCTCTCCAGTCCCTCATTGTTTTAATCTGTTTCCTGCCCATTGGTGAGCATCTTTTTGTATGTTCGGTGGTTGTTTATCTCTCTTTCTGTGGTGTGCTGATGCAGGTTCTTTTACTCTTTCATTCTGTTTCACAACGCAGTTTATCTTGCGCTTCAAGACTGACTCTTGGCTGATGAATTCCATGATGCTTCATCTTCGGTCCTCACCACTCTCTGCTAAGGAGAAAATCATTATCTTTTCCCCCAAAGATAATTTCTGATCTTTATAGATCAGGATTTCTCATATCATTATTGGATGAATTGTTTCAGTGTGGTTTTTTATGTGATCGTTATATAGAAAGAAATGTAGGTACAGAGGGTGTAAAAAGGACATCAGGAAATGTTTTCAGGGTTGGAGAATTGGCTTAGTGTTTAAGGCACTTGCTGGCAAAGCCAAAGAATGCAGGTTCAATTCCCCAGTACCCATAAAATAAATAAATTAAATAAATAAATAAATAAATAAATATTTTTGGAAAGGAAATGTTTTCAGTTATTTTTCAATCTGTGGGTGTTACTAATGAAAAATTACATTTTAAAATTAAATTAAATTAATTTAATTAAATAATAAAATAAAGTAAAATTAAATTAAAATAGTTTTTATTTTTATTTATTTAATTGAGAGAAAGAGGCAAAGAGAGAGAGGGAGAATGGGCACACCAGGGCCTCCAGCCACTGCAAACAAACTCCAGACACATATGTCCCTTTGTGCATCTGGCTGGGTCCTAGGGAATTGAACCGAGGTCCTTTGGCTTTGCAGGCAAATGCCTTCACCGCTAAGCCATCTCTCCAGCTCCAAAAATTACATTTTAAAAAGAATATGGCAGGGTATGTGCTAAGTTATCTTTCTTTGAACAGTTTCCAGTGGATTTAAAGTTGATTTGAAAACCTATTTGCTTATGTTATTTTATTTAAATTCGTCTCAGGAAGATCTTCCTATCTTCTGACAAATCGCTCCTTGTTTTTCTTTCTTTCCCCTCCTCCCCCCCCTTTTTTGTGGTCCTGTTAAAAGCTTACTGTGCATCATTGGCCAAATCGTGATTTCACTGAAGTTGTAAACACTCCAGTGGTCTCACACTTACAAACTGTTTGCTTTCAAGGTAGGAGCACTGGTATTCGGGTGAGGTAGGCCACTGGCAAAAAGCATGCGAGCCCCCAATCTCTTCTCTCTGCACTTCTGTCCAGTTCTTCGTTCTCTTTATTTCTTAGCTCTTTCTGTTTAATAAGCCCTGAGAATTAGACAGTTTGAAGAGCTGCTGGCTGTTCAAATAGAGGCCAGGTTGTTAGTCTTTGCCACCTGAAGGCTCCTTTTGATGGTTGCTGTAAAATGAACTCGTGGACACCCACCGCACGGCTGGCATCCTTGGAGCAGTCTCAGCAGAGATCAAAGCCAGGCCACTGCGTGGAGGCAGTTCCCCAAGGACAGTGTTGAAGCCTCCTGGCAGGCTGTCCAGAGCGGCCCCACAGCCCACTACCTGTGCCTGCCTGCTGGAGCACACTGCTACCTGTCCCAGGGTTCCTATTAAAGAGGGCTTTCAGTGCTCAGCCCCATTCTCTGGCAGCTAGAATTCCAAGTGTACTTAGAAACTATAACCAACTCTGTTAATTTTAAAATGAAACAAGAATGCCACCACTTTGCTCTCTCCAACACTGTCCCTTTGTCTCCTCTGGGCTGACGCTGTTCTTTGAGCCATCAATTACCATACTTGAGATGATTTAAAATGTTATGCAAAGGGGCACCAGGGTGTCCAGCCAGGAACAACGAGCTCTCTGGGTATCAGAACTGATGTCGGCCAAGTTCTCTGCCTAATGCTCACCAGAAGCATTAAGAACATATATTTGTTACCGAGAATCTTGTTCTATCCATTTTTTTCCCTGCAAAATCCCATATTCTTATCTAACGTGGTAAATGAGTTCCATTCGGTATGAGAAAGAGCCTATTTCATTTGGAACCCCCTCAAGCTCTTTATTAAGATGCTCTTGGAATATGCTCAGAAATAGCCAATACAAAGTAAAACTTCTCAGCAATCGGCCTTATTGTAGTTCTTAATTCAGAAGGCAGGAAATGTTCATGGATCCAATAGGGCCAACACTGTACTTGGAAACCCCATTGGTCATTTTCTTTCTTTCTTTCTTTCTTTCTTTCTTTCTTTCTTTCTTTCTTTCTTTCTTTCTTTCTTTCTTTTTTTTCCTTCTTTCGAGGTAGGGTCTCACTCTAGCCCAGGCTGACCTGGAATTCACTATGTAGTCTTGGGGTGGCCTTGAATTCATGGTGATCCTCCTACCTCTGCCTCCCTCCCAAGTGCTGGGATTAAAGGCGTGCGCCACTACGCCCGGCCTCTATTGGCCATTTTTTTTTTAAAGAAGCAGGGGTCTTTTTATTTATTTATTTATTTATTGAGCAATCAGGGAAGTGTATTAGTTAGTCACATTATCCAGTGCTATGACCAAGTTCCTGCCACGAAGTACCTTAAAGAAGAAATGGGTTTGTTTTGGCTTTCAGTTCCATTGGATACAGTCCAGCATGGCTGGGAAGGCACTGCAGCCAGAGAAGGAGGCCTGTTGGTCACCTTGCATCCACAGTCAAGAAGGAGGGAGAGAGAAAGAGGAAACCGGGAGAAGATTATGCTAGAACATCTCCAGCCCGCCCACAGTGACATAGTTCCTCCATTGAGTGTCCATGTCCTCAACTTTCTACCAGCTTCCCACACAGTGCAGCCATCTGGGGATCAAGTACTCAAACACACGAGCTTACGGGGGACATCTCACGTTCAGACCACAGCAGGTATTCTGAGCTGAGAAAACTTCTTTCCCTCCCTGGAAGCCTTCTGCAGGCTTGAAAGCTGGGAGGTGAGGCTCAACAGCTACCCGCTTGATCAACTCAGCCGAGGCAGTGAATGTTTCAGACAACAAACTCTGTGCTAGACTTTCATTTTCTTTTCTTTTTTAGAAAAATTGATCTGGGAACACAGGCTCAATAAACATGGAAAACTTCAAAGATAAAGGAACTGTCCCAAGAGGAGGCTGTGGGAGGTAATTTTCTAGAGTGATGACTTACAGCGTTATGAGACTGGGAGACAAGATCACATCTTCATGTAGGTATTATGGCATTCCTGCGTAAAAACAAAAATATAGCACACTGTTTATATATATATAGACATTGACAAGTAAGGGATTTAAAATTCAGGGGACTGTCTCCCCTGTGGCATACAGTTAGCAATCTCACTGGATTACTGGAAATAGATGTAGGAAGCACATATCTTGCTTGTTTGGCTCCCACGCACATCCGTCGGTGCTGAATTTGTGGATGGAAACTGAGAAACAAGCTGCATTCTCCAAGCAATTGGCAAACTCCTTCGTTGTCGCAGAAGAGAGCTGTGGCAGTCTGAATTGGATGTCCCCGTCCCCATAGACTCACGTGTCCTGAATGCTTGGTCCCCAGATGGTGGCAATTTTGCAAGTGGAGTCTTGCTGGAGGAGGTGTGTTGTGGGGGGCAGGCTTAGGGGTGTTGTAACCACCTCCATCTTGCCAGAGCTCAGCTCACTCTCCTGCTGCGGTTTTCTACCTGCTGTGGCAGAGGTGATGTGCAGCCTCTGCTTTAGCCATTGCCTACCACCGTGAAGCTTTCCCTCAAGACTGTGAGCCAAGATAAACTCTTCCCTCCCACCAGCTGCTTTTGGTCAGGTGCTTTGTCCCAGCAACATGAAAGTAAAAAAAAATAGATGGTATTTATTATCAGATGATTTTAATAATTCCATGAGATCTATAGAATAATAGCGGTGTCCTGGTTTAAAGGTGGGGAGTGGGCTGAGTGGGGTGGCTTAATGGCACAATGGTTGCCTACCATGCGTAAGGACCTGGGTTCAATCCTCAGCACTACAATGAGTAAATGAATAAATAAAAATGTGGAAACTGAGACCCCAAGAAAGTGAAAGAACCTGCTGAGCCCCAGAGAATATTACTGTGTGCATAGAGCTAAGCCTAGATCTCATGATTAAAGCCAAGTTCAAAATTCCTCCTATGACTTGTGTTATAGCTTTATGTATGTATGTATGTATGTATGTATGTACGTATGTACGTATGTATGTATGTATGTATGTATGTATGTATCTATCTATCTATCTATCTATCTATCTATCTATCTGTCATCTATCTATCTGTGGTAGTTTTAACGGATATCTCCCAATAGATTCAGGAGTTTATTAAAGCTTGTAAGCTGCCTGGCTGGAGGATGGAGGAGGTGTCACTATGGGTGCATCCAGTCCTAAGGTGTTACTGGAAGCAGATCTGAATTCCAGCCCTAAGGTATGCAGAGCACGTGAGCTCTGCCTGGGGTTCCTGGAGTGTGCTTGCAGGTGGTGGGTGGTGGTTGTTTTCTGTCTGCGTGGATCTGTGTAAGGGGGCAAGTTTCTTCTGCCATTATGGAACTTCTGTGGATCTAGAAACTTCAAATAAATCCCAATCCTCACCTAAACTGTGTCTGGTTTGGAGGTTCATCCCAGCAACGTGAAGCTGACTATGACACTATTTATCTATCTATTATCTATATGCTGGCTGGGTTCATTAGCCCAGCACTTTTATACTTCAGCTGACCTTATTTATTTTAGAAACAAATCAAGAGAATCTCTGCTCCCCTCAAAAGAATTTTATACATTTTTATTATTAAATAAAGAATGTATGTTCATAGGAGAAAAGTTGGAAAATGTAAGTAGGAAAAAAGAAGGGAATAATTATCATTTATTAGCCTGTCACAAAATATTCATGTTTTGTGAACTGTCTGATGCTTTGATGGGGCGAAAACTATATATTCATTAAGAGGTGAATCTCTTACATATACATTTGAGATAATTTGGTATAAAATGGGATCGTGTTTTTAAATTCACATACAATATTGAAAAAAGACATCTTTCAAACTCCATACCATTCTTCCATGATGATGCACTTCTATGACAGCTTACTTTTCTATTCTATAGACGTTGGAATATACTTCATTTTACCTCTGTTTTCAAATTTTCTATATTATAAACAATGCTGCCATGACTAAGCTAGCGATTACATTTTTCTAAACATCCTTGTTATTTTCCCTAGAATTTATTCCTAGAATTAGAATTGCCAAGTCAAAGAGTATGTATATTTTTAAAGTCCCACCAGGTCGCACTATAAAGAGAGGACCCATTTCTGTCCCCATTCAGTAGCAGTGAATTTTACAATTAAAAATAAGACCATGGGGCTGAAGAGATAGCTTAGTGGTTAGGGCGCTTGCCTGCAAAGCCTAATAACCCTTGTTCAATTCCCCAGTACCCATGTTAATCCAAATGCACAATGTGGTGCATGCATCTGGAGTTTGTTTTCAGTGACTAGAGGCCCTGGAACATCCATTCTCTCTCTCTCTCTCTCTCTCCCCTCTGCCAATAAATAAATTTAAAAAAACAAAACAGAAGACCCTTATATAGCTGTGCAGGAGAGGCATATAGGGCATAGTGAAAAGGAAAGTTCTCACCTCTTTGCATTTGATTTATAAGCAAAACAAACACCACTCATTCTTTCTCCACTTACGAAGCTGCAGAAAATTGGCTTTTGTAAGGCAACAAGATCCATAAGAGGGGACATTAAGGACGATTACCCTGGATCCACACTTCAAAGGCTCCAAGGAAATACCACCGAGGGAAAATCTAATCCATCAGTGGCCCGTGGCCATATACCTTCCCCTATAATCCCTTACTTTTTAACAAGTTAAGTAGGGTTAAGCCAGGTCAGCACTTGGGAAAAGATCCTCTAAAGAAATCCTGAGTAAATAAAGTGTTGTTCATGATTGTGTAAATGTCGATCCTGTACAAACAAGCATGCACACCGCCCTCCAAAATACCTGCTTCGGGGTGGAAACCATTCCAACTGTTTCCACCGAGCTGGTGGAGGGAGCCTGGGGACTAATTGGAAAGGCGCTCAGGGTTGTGAGATTTCTTGGAAAGCTGGAGAAACAATCACTCCAGTTTCACCTGATGGCTCAGTGTGGGGAGCTGACCACCACAGTCCCAGCCCCAGGAGGAAGACCACCCTTTCTTTTTTTTCCTGTTAGAGGATGCTTTGAGAAAGTACCAAGGACTTCCAGCTGGGATGATCACCTGGCACTCTCAGGCTGTTAACACAAGATGCTGGTGCAATTTTTCCTAAGCGCAGCAAGAAAGAAAGAAAGAAAGAAAGAAAGAAAGAAAGAAAGAAAGAAAGAAAGAAAGAAAGAAAGAAAGAGGGAGGGAGGGAGGGAGGGAGGGAGGGAGGGAGGGAGGAAGGAGGGAGGAAGGAAGGAAGGAAGGAAGGAAGGAAGGAAGAAAGAAAGAAAGGAAGGGGCTGGAGAGATGGCTTAGTGGTTAAGCACTTGCCTGTAAAGCCTAAGGACCCCAGTTCAAGGCTCAATTCGCCAGGATCCACGTACGCCAGATGCACAAGGTGGTGCATGCATCTGGAGTTGGTTTGCAGTGGCTGGATGCCCTGGCATGCCCATTCTCTCTCTCTCTCTCTCTCTCTCTCTCTCTCTCTCTCTCTCTGCCTCTTTCTGTCTGTCGCTCTCAAATAAATGAAAGAAAGAAAGAAAGAAAGAAAGAAAGAAAGAAAGAAAGAAAGAAAGAAAGAAAGGAAGGAAGAAAGGAAGGAAGGAGGAGGAAAGAGGGAAAGAAAGGGAGAAAGAACGAAGGAAAAGATGGAGCCAAAGGCTTTTCCAGAAAGGGGTTGAAATCTTCAGTACTTCAGCAGGCTGTCTACTTCTTCAGGGCTACCAAAATAGCATCCAGGACCTCAAGCTTCTACAGGAGGAAAGAAAAAAGGAAACTGTCGCAAAGGGAGAGACGAGAGGAAAGAAGAAACACTACCAAGAAATAACCTTGTGATTCACTACAGGGTCAGGTGCAGCAAGCCAAACAGGAGAGATGTTAAGAGACCAGGCTGCAGGATGGGAGTCTCTGGTGTCTGTCACGTGCTGGGGTGTTTTGTGACACCGTCATGCTATGCAAATCGAATTTTCAATCTCAGTGTTTTCCATAGGAACTGGGACTCTCTTCCCCAACCCCCAAGGAAGCATGGATTGAACCCAAAATAGTTTTGTTTTAAATTTATTTTTCTTTATTTACTTGAGAGAGAGAAATAGGCAGGGAAAGAGAGAGAGAGATGGCATGCCAGGGCCTCCAGCGGCTGCAAATGAACTCCAGATGAGTGTGCCCCCTTGTGCATCTGGCTTCCATGGGTCCTGGGGAATCAAACCTGGGTCCTTTGCCTTTGTGGGCAAGTGCCTTAACCGCTAAGCCATTTCTCCAGTCTTAGTTGTTGTTTTTTTAAATTAACCTCAAGGAAAAGCTTAAACCATAATTTATGAAGATATTTTTCTAATGGTCTCCAACCTGAAGTAGAAAAGTTATGAGGACTTTTAACATTAGATATATCATCTCAATTTGTTTATAACTGGTAAGTTCCAAAGATGATGAAAAAAATATATAGCAAGTGAATGGAAAGTCAATTTATATGGAAAGAGAATTTATATTTTAACTTTAAAAGTCACTTAACGGTCATATTGACTTTATCCATGCTAAAAAATTCTCGGATGAAATAATAAAACAAATAAAGTTTGGTATTGTTTGCCAACCATGGTTTAAAATTCAGCATTGGGAAGGTTGCTCAGTGGTTAAAGACACTTGCTTCCAAAACCTCTGGCCCAGGTTCAATTCTCCAGCCACCCATGTAAAAGTAATATGGGCATTCCTTTGCAACAGCAAGAGATTGTGGTATGCACACATAGACACACATACACACCTACATAAATAAAAACTAAAAAATAAATTCATGTGCATTCATGATATTTTTTATGGGAAACATTTCTATCATTAAATTTAGACCATGGCTCAGAATATTATTCAATAAGTTTCCATGAATAAATTACACAATGGGTGAGTGGTGGGTTTGAAAAAACTAAGGTTAGCAATGTGTGAATTAGAAATGAAATTTTCACCTGCATATTGTTCCCAGTAGACAAAAGAGATGTTTCAAACAGAGGATCCTTAAGGAAAATATGCCATTAATTCATGCATACGTTTATTCCACGTTTCCTGAACCTGATAAGCTGGCGCATGCTCTATGGGAATATGGGAAATTGAAAGGGTGGTTATGGCTGCCCTTTGACTTCCTTCCTTAAAAAGCACTGTAGGGTTGGAGAGATGGCTTAGCGGTTAAGTGCTTGCCTGTGAAGCCTAAGGACCCTGGTTCGAGGCTCGATTCCCCAGGACCCACATAAGCCAGATGCACAAGATGGTGCATACATTTGGAGTTCATTTACAGTGACTGGAGGCACTGGTGTGCCCATTCTCTTGCTCTCTCTCTCGCTCTCTCTCTTTCTCTCTCTCTCTCTCTGCCTCTTTCTCTATCTGTTGCTCTCAAATAAATAAATAAAATAAACAAAAATTTAAAATAATAATAATAAAAAACACCATAAATTGGGTTGGGGAGACAGCTCAGTGGATAAAGCACTTGCCCTGCAATCATGAGTACTTGAGCTCGTACCCCTTAAAAAAACTAGGTGCCCCTTAAAAAAACTAGAAGCTGAGCTGGAGAGATGGCTGAGGGTTACGGTGCTTGCCTGCAAAGCTTAAGCACCCAGGTTCAATTCCCCAGTACCCATGTATGCCAGATGCACAAGGTGGTGCATGCATCTACAGTTTGTAGTGGCCGAAGGCCCTGGTGTGCCCATTCTTTCTCTCCTCTCTTTCCCTTCCTCCCTTTCTCTCTCTCTCTGCCTATTTCTCTACCTCTCAAATAAGTAAAAAGAGAAATAAAATCTAGAAGCTGTGGCATATTTCTGTAACCCCAGCATGACTACAGTGAGATGGGGGATGGAGAAAGAACGTCTCAGAAATTTGAAGAAAGCTACCCTTAAATGAGGTAGAAGGTGAGGACCAACACCCAAAAGTTGTCCCCAATTTCCATATGTATGTCCTGGCACAAATGCACCTGCATTCACATGTGAATGCACATGCAAGCATGCATGTGCACGCTCACGCACACACATACATACACACACACACAGACACACACACACACCAACAAAAGCACTGGAACTTTAAAAAATGCCTTCTCCCATGTACACTGTTTCTGAAGAATGAGGGATTTCACAGTTTTAGTTTGATCTTGCAATTGTATGAAATTCTGATAGCTCTATAGCCCCTGATAATCAACAAATCTGATTTTAAAGGTTGAAACAAGAAAATAAATACCTTTTGTAATGGTTAATCTTGATTGTCCACGGGGGTGTGTCTGTTAAGAGCAATTCTAGAGGAACTCGCTAGGGAGAAAGATCTGCCTTAAATGTGGCTGGCAATATCTTATAGGGTGAGGCTGTAATGGAATGAAATGGGGGGGGGAGAAAGTGAGCTAGCATAAACATATTTATTCTCTCTCTCTCTCCCCTTTCTGGCCACCATGACAAGCTACTCAGTTCTGCCATTACTTCCCCGAAATGCTGGACAGAAACTCTTGAGAGCATGAACCAAAACAAATCTCTCTTTGTGATTTGTTTTGCTGACAGGCATGATGGTGCACACCTGTAATTCAGGTGACAGATTCAGAGCAAGCAGTCATCTCTTGCAGGTAGTTAAGGGCATAAACACAGAAGACACCTGTTCTTCCAGGCGAGACTAGGAAGCCACTCCAGTACACTCAAAATCAGGGGCAGCTTCCTGATTCTGCCTCCTATTTTTCCCCTGGGCTTTTTCTTTTTTTCCTGCCCACAAGCTTTTTCTGGGTCTACGCTCCCTCCCCAACCCAGCAACCAACCAAGTCTCCGACATACATTCAAACTTCACATGTCCAAGGTTATAGAAAGACCCAATCCAGGTCACTGCACATTATCTGCTCAGGACCCCTCCAAGCTTGGGAGTGGTTTTTGTTTTGCTTTCTGCCTTATTTTCCTAAAATAAAACTTCCTTAACTTACTCTTTTGTGCGTCCACATTTGCCAATTCTCTGAGAGCCTCAGGGAATTAGAATGACCATTGAGTGTCCAGAACTCTAGCCTCTAAACTACACCTGTCCGGAGCTCACAGAAGCGCTGGCACTGTCAATCCTGGTAACCTAAGTACATTATCTCATTAAGGGGAGAATTACTCCTTACCATATCTTCTGATATATCAGCTTTTCTGAGGGCGTGTGTGTGTGTGTGTGTGTGTGTGTGTGTGTGTGTGTGTGTCTTGGCTGAATGATTGACAGGCCTATATGGATTAACTAAGGACAAGGACAATAATCTCATGCTTAGTGCCTTTGAATGTCATGTCTCCACCCAGGGCGAGAAGCAGAGCACAGACTTTATTCCTTTGACCAGGAGGAATGAGTTTTTCCCTTAATGAGCCTCAAGAAAGCCCTGACCCTTCCACTCTCCCTTCCATATGGTATCTTAAATCTTAGAAAGAGGAAATTGTGATATTTTCCTTTTTAGTTTATTTTTTAAATATTTTATTTTTTATTTGAAAGACAGAGAGAGAAAGAATGGGAGGGCCAGGGCCCCTAGCCACTGCAACCTTGTGCATCTGGTTTTACATGCGTACTGGGGAATTGAACCTTGATCCTTGGGCTTCCCAGGAAAGTGCCTTAACCACTAAGCCATCCTTCCAGTCTGATATTTCCCCTTTTAATGTTACAAAGGAAACCAGAGGAGGGGACCAAAGCTGATTTTGAAGGAGAGGGATCTATCCCCAGTGACTTCCAAGCCTGCCACTGCCCGAGTAGCCACTTAGCACTGGCATTTGGTCCTATCTCTTTTCCTATGCCCCATTGCCCCTACCAGGACGGAGGATGCTCACCTATGCCATTTTATATCTGCCTCCCGAGTGCTGGGATTAAAGGCGTGCGCCACCACGCCCGGCTCACCTATGCCATTTTATATTGGAAGTATATGGCTTGTTTTTATTTTACATGACTCACAGATAAGAATTTGCTTTGAGCCTCAGAAGTTCTGAAACTATGGAGACTCTTGGAGATGAACCGAATGTATTTGGCATCATGAGATGGATGTGAACTTCGACAATGGGGAGAGTCGGGGGGTGAATGTTATGTTGCAAGATGGGTTTGGGCATCCAGCTGATAAGGAGTGTACTTGGGTGGCTAATCTTGGTTGGCAGTTTGACTGGACTGAGAAGTACTTGGGAAATGACTAAATCATTCCTTTTAATGTGCTTGGGAGAGTGTTTCCAGAGAGGCTTAACTGAGTGGGCAAGAGTTATCCTCAATGTGAGAGGCACACCCCATAGAGTGTGGTCTCTGATGGAATACAAAGGGAACAGGAGAAAACTAGGGGGTTACAGGCCCTTTCTCTCTCGGCATCTCGACCACCATGATGTAAGCTGTTGTTCCCTGCTCTTCCCACGATGAACTGGAGCCTCTGAAACTGTAAGCCCAAGTCCTCATCCTTTAAAAGTTTCTCCCAGGCTGGAGGGATGGCTTAGTGGTTAAGGTGTTTGCTTGCAAAGCCAAAGGACCCAGGTTCAATTCCCCAGGACCCACGTTAGCCACATGCACAAGGGAGTGCACACTTCTGAAGTTCATTTGTAGTGGCTGGAGGCCCTGGCGTGCCCATTCTCTCTCTCTCTTTCTCTCCTTCTCTCTGTCCAATAAATAAAAATTATATATATATATATATTTGTTTTTTTGTTTTGTTTTGTTTGTTTGTTTTTGTTTTTCAGGGTAGGGTCTCACTCTGGCTCAGGCTGACCTAGAATTCACTATGTAGTCTCAGGCTGGCCTCAAACTCTCGGCGATCCTCCTACCTCTGCCTCTGGAGTGCTGGGATTAAAGGCATGAGCCACCACGCCCGGCTTAAAATAAAATATTTTTTAAAAGTTTCTCTCATTTATTTGATCACAGCAAAATAACAACAACAACAAGAAGCCTGACCAACATTCCTTTGGTCCATTCTGGGTTAAAGACCCTCTAATGTCAAATTCTTCTTTCCCAGTGGTTTTAGGAATTCAACTATCATTGAATAGCTTCTTTCAGGCAAGTTTTGAGGTACATGAGATAACCCAAAGTTTTAGCAGCTAGACACTATTCTTATCAAACAGTCTGAAGATGCCTCTCAGACATGAGGGTTCAAATCCTCAGTTTCCAGTCGAATTTTTTTTTTTTAAAATAAAAACTTGCTCGTGCTAGCTTCCTGAATTCCTCTTAGGAGATTAAGCAGGAAAGACTTAACTTCCTTTATTTCCTTTCCTCAACAGCTGGAGGGAGTTGAATGGGCTTTTAGAGCATCTTGCAAATACTAAGTAGATGACTTACACAGTATTTTCATGACTGCAACATTTTCTGGAAGAGAAAGTGAACGGGAAATGACACCAGTGATGTATTGGGCTTGCCATCACTGCTTCAATTCCCCAGAAGGACACAAACGTGTGGAAATGAACTCCTAGCAATAAGAGAAGGACTGTAGGCCCTGAGGTGAGTTACTGCTAAAGGTTTCTCTACTTTTCAAAGGAAAAGAAGTCTGGAAGTAGGTAATTGGATGCCATCAAGCAGGCTTGTCATGTTCAGCAGGGCTTTGACGCAGTACACTCAGGTGTGGGTGGCCCTTGCAGACCCCGGGCCAGTGCCCCTACCTATGGTCCTTTGTGACGGGACAGTATTTTATTTTTGGTGTCTTGTTGGAATGAGAGATTAGATGTGTGAATCTTGGGCCTGAATTCCTCATGAAAATTGTATTTTTCTAATGCTGGAAAATCTCAACTTTATTTTCATAAACAAAACCCTTGGGGACACAAGGAAATAGGCCATAATTCCTTTTTTAAGTATTCACAAGTGACATTTTGTTTTTGTTTACTTTAGGTTTTAACTTGCATAGGTCCTGTCCTTCCCCCGTTAAACTTAGCACTGTGCATGCTACAGAGCAGACGGGACAATTATTCAGGACAAGAGTCTTAACAGACAGCTGTTCAGGCCAAAAGGACAATAAATATGAGATAAGGAGGAGAGCCTGGTGCGCCAGGGAGATTTCAGATTCATTTCAGTTGACAATGAAATTTTATCCATCACTGAGCATCTAAATGGCTTTATTAGACTGCTATTTTTTTAAAAAAATTCTTTTTTACTTCTATAATATGCATCTCTCCTCACTCTCTGATGGTTCTCAATTAGATTTCTTTCTTTGTAACAGTTTACTTTTAATCATAAGCTTTAATTGTCCAAAACATATTGTTCTTGTTTTTTTTTTTTTTGTTTTTTTGTTGTTTTTTTTTTTTTTTCTATTTCTTCATTTACACTTTAAGGTGCATTAGTTTTCTTTTTCTAAAAGAAATTTCCTCACTTCATATAAACATAATTCATCTTCTTTTAAAAAATGTAGTCAGTGTTTGTTTTCTGCAATTTTCCTCTCATTTTTGTATGTTTTTTTTTTTTCCTCAAAAAACACCAGCAACTGCTTTAAGCCAGCGGTTTAGAGGATTGGTCATAAAAACTCTGAGGAAGGCGCAGAATATCATGTGACAGTTAAGGGTCAGCAATGACATCTGACATCAACGAACAAGGAGAATCCATTTTACATTAAGATATCAAGCTACTGACATTAAGTAAAAGTTCCCTAAAAAGAATTAACTGAAGGGCTGGAGAGATGGCTTAGTGGTTAAGGTGCTTGACTGCAAAGCCTAAGGACCAAGGCTCCATTCCTCAGTACGTAGCCAGGTGCACAAGGTGGTGCATGCATCTGGAGTTATTTGCAATGGCTGGAGGCGCTGGTGCACCCATTTTCTCTCTCTCTTTCCCCCCTCAAATAAATAATTAAAAAAATAATTAGCTGAAGACACATGTCAGAATTCTCTACTGAGATTCTGCCTAGAACTGCTAAAGCAGTTCACTTGAAACCAGTCCCCATCTCTTCAGCCCTCCTCAGAGCTCCTGGTTCCTAGCTCCTTGGTCTTGTTCTTCTTCTCACTATGTATGGATTATATGTCTTCTGAGGAGATTATGAGCCCTCTGAAGAGAGCCATGCATTTTTCATGCCCCACCTATGTTTTCTAGGTCAGTTTGCCTTCTTGTTGTACCATCGTCCGATAAATTGAACAATGTCCTTTAACCTTCTGTAGATTTCACTCTGAATGTTAAATGCTTTTCCACTCTTCCCGTCACTAAACCATCCGAGGTCTTCTTTTTTCTAAAGAGTGGTGACAACGATTCCTGACAGATACATGGGTATTGTTGAGGTCATTGCTTTCATTATTTGTAGGCAGATACTTCATTTGTTTAAACTAGGTACTTGGTTGATGACGTGCAATGTAGCAGTCTTACTGTTTGTTACTTACTTTTGCCTCCTGGAAGGAAACAGAGGCAAAAATCAGATGACATGGTGAACCCTAGGGAGGTATGGGAGGCCAATTAGTGCTGAACAAGGCATGGGGAATATGCCACCCCTGGGCAAGGTATTGGTCACTGTACCTGAGAATGAATGACCACCTCAACAGTTGCAGCGAGTGAAGACAAGACCTGTTTGATGGTAGCAACAGGTGTGATAGAGAAACTTCCCTGGAGTAGAACCCTTTGGTTTGGGACGGAGAGCAAGAGTCGTCCAGTTCTTCTCTGCCTTTGTTAAAGAGGAGCTAGAATGGCAGGTCACAGGTGGAAGGCAGGAGGCTGAGTTTATCCCTCCTACTGGCTTCCTGGATATGACTGCCTTATAGATCTTCAATCATAGACCTGGATCAATGTGGAACAAGAACGAGGTGTGTTAGTTTTCTCATTGATTTGAAAAACACCGGAAAGAAATAGTTGGCTTACCGGTTAAGGCGCTTGCCTGCAAAGCCAATGGGCCCAGGTTCAATTCCCCAGGACCCTGTGAGGTTTAGTCACAGTTGTTAACTTGACTAGATTGTGAAACACTTAGATCAGTAAGTCATACTCTGGTGTGTCAGTGAGGTGTTTTTTTTTGTTTTGTTTTTTTTTTTGTTTTTTTTTGGAGAGACAGAGAGAGAGAGAGGAAGACAGATAGAGATGGGCGTGCCAGCAGTCTCTCAGGTGCTGTGAATGAAATCCAGATGCCTGCACCCCCCTTGTGGTCAAGTGCGTCATTGCACCCTTGTGTCACTCTGCATCTGGCTAAACGTGGGACCTGGAGATTGGAACCACTGGAGATTGGAACCAGCGTTCTTAGGCTTAGGAGGCGGGTGCCTTAACCGCTAAGCCATCTCTCCAGCCCTCAGTGAGGTTTTTTTTTTTTTTTTTCCAGAGAGGATGTTAGACATCAACCGAGGAAAAAGCCCTGCCTGGAACACAGGTGGTGCCATCCAAGGAGACGGGGATCCAGACAGAACCAAAAGCCCAAGAAAACTCACTTTTTGCCCCCCTCTATGCCTTTCTTCTTCCATGATGTTCTGTCTCAGCCTGGCCCAGGACCAGAAGTGCCAGGGGAGGAACCATGGGCTGAAACCTCTGAAACTGTGAGTCCACATAAAGTTTTATGCCTTTAATGTTTGTTGTTTTTTCCCTGAGGTGTTTGGCATGGCAATAAGAAATAGCTTTCTGGAACCAGTGCAAGAAGCAACTTTGTTAATTATACAGATGTTTCAATTGAACTAAAAGTGAGATGGATACCCTGATTCTTTCTCCATAGCGCTCTCTCTCTCTCTCTCTCTCTCTCTCTCTCTCTCTCTCCGTGTGTTTGTTAAAATAGAATTTGGGCGAGAAGGAGGGTATGGAGAAGATTATTACTAGATCATAGCCAGAATACCATGGTTTACAGCTCCAGTTGCTTACAGATCAATGCATGCCCTCATGGACTCTGCACACTTAACATGAGAGAAATCATTGCGTGAAGCAATTTATGAGGAATGGAAATTGGACGGTGGCAATTTACTTAAGATGCATCATCATCATCATCCCAGGCAATGTAATTCTTCAGCAGGAGTGGCTGAGGCCAAGGACAGGTAGGGCACGATCAATGCCCCTAGGGACAAACAGATTTCAGATTAACCCAAAAACCATGTGTTCCTTCTGCAGTACTCTAGCGGTACCGTGGGTCTTCCTGGAGTTATTTGGGGTGGGGGGTTGGAGAATATTGCAGGAGAATACATTTTAAGTGTCAAGGCTAGAGAGGTAATAAGAATTTTGTGTTTTCTTCATCACACTTTTATGTGCATAGGCTTTTGGGTTAGAGAGAATGTTTAGATTGTACAAAGTTAACAATATCTGTGGGGGGGGGGTCAAACAGAGCAGAAGCTTAGAACATATGATGATGTCTGGTGCTTAACTCTCACACGGGAGACTCTGCCCTAGGTCAAGAGAAGGGGCTACTGGTATGGGTGGGTGTACGTTGACTCAACTTTGCAATATTATTTCATTCTTTTCAAAAAGTACTGATCTCTGTCCTGAGATCTGTGTGATTCCAAGAAAATGGATTATACCTGATTCTACTGAATCTAGAAAGCCAACCAGTACATTCTATTTATATATGTGTGTGTGTGTGTGTGTGTGTGTGTGTGTGTGTGTGTATAATTGGTTAAGGTTTTCATATGTATTGTAAGCCATCCAAACAGATTAACTCTAATGGCCTTTGCTAGAAATGTTAGAACAGTAAGAAATTAATTGTTCAAGAAACTAATGAGAAAGTATGTTTTTATGGTTGTTCTTGTAGCCACTTTGAGATAAAGCCATGAGATAAAATCTTAGGAAGAGTTAATGACCTGAGTCAAAGAACCCACCCTGAATGAAACTTTCTCACTGGAATTAGGATGTGGGGGAGGGGCCTATTGGAGATAATGGGAAAGGACTTTGATCAAATTTCAGTATGCTCTGGTATTAAAATCCTTAATGAGGTCTGGCGAGATGGCTTAGTGGATAGGGTGCTTGCCTGTGAAACCTAAGGACCCAGGTTTGATTCCCCAGGACCCATGTAAGCCAGATGCACATGGTAGTGCATCTCCCTCTCTCTCTCTGCCTCCCTCTTTCTGAAATAAATAAAAACTTCTTAATGAAAAAAAGAAATTTTCAATTTATTACTGAAAGCAGTCTCACTAGCAAGAGTATAGCCAACATCCTCAATGCCATTCTCAACAGCGTATAAAAGGTTCCTCTTTTTTAAACAGGCAAGGAAAATGTTCATGATATCATGAGCCTAGACAGAGGTGACAAAGTCCTCCCTCTGGAAGCACTGACTGGAGGGAATCCCACAAACAATATTCATGTGTATTTCAGCCTACTCCAGTCCAAGTTTTGGCCATGAAGAAACAGAGATCACGCCCATTTGTTTTGCTTTCAGAAACGCTGACTCTGGTAAATATTTGTAAGCAACCCCAATGATTCTGTTCACATTTAATTTAAGGTTGAATTTATTTGGGTGAAAATAATGTTACCACCAATCTAGGAAAATAAAACAAGCAAAGAACTAGTTGAGGGCAAGTGTATTCGTTACTTTTGCATTATTCTGGCCAAATTCCTGACAGAGGCAATAAAAAAAATTCTCCTCCCCTCCCCACCCTTTTTCTTTGGCTTTTTGAGGTAGGGTCTCACTCTAGCCTAGTCTGACCTGGAATTCCCTCTGTATTCTCTGGGTGGCCTTTGAACTCATGGCGATCCTCCTGCCTCTGCCTCTGGAGTGCTGGGATTAAATATGTGCACCACCACTCCCCGGCTCAACATGACTTCTTATCAATATATAATGACTTAAGTTGCAATATGTTGTATTTCAAACAAATTTTGGGTTGTTTTTTTTTGTTGTTGTTGTTGGTGGTGGTGTTTCCCTTCTTCCCTCTGCCCTCCACTTCCACCCTTGTGCCCTCCCCACTACCATACCCCCCCTTCTGCTTTCATACACGCTTTCTTTTGTCTCTCTCCCCCACACTTTCATCACTTCCTGTTCCTCTCTCCTGTCTGGATTCAAGCCGGCAGAAACAATGGAAGGAAGGAAAGCTCTTTTGACTCATGGATTCGGTCCATTATAGTGAGGAAGACAGGGAGGAACAGCACCTTCTGTGGCAGTGGGAGTGTGGGGTGGCAGCTGTTTCACACCATGGCAGATAGGAAGTAAAAGAGAAAATGGACTGGAATCAGGGGCTGCTGTATCCTTCAAACTCCTGCCTATTCCTACATTCTCCGGCCAGACCCCACCTCCGAAAGGCTCCATAGCCTTCAGAATAGCCCCACTGGATGGAAATGGAATATTCAACACATGAGACTCAAGGGAACATGTCAGATTCGAATCCACAATCGCAAAGGCAGATAGTTCAGCGGCTTTCGAAACCTGTGTGCTGAAGTTCTCCAAGAGTCCGAGACAGATGTGAGAGACCCAAAACGGACTGTGTGATTCTCCCTGCACAGTACTTAGAGATTCACCCGGAGAAAACAAATGAGTTTGGTTTCTCTCACGTACTAACTTTGACAAATTGGTTGCGATTGCCTATAAATTTGAGAAGGAAAAGCCCCAGCTTGTGTCTTGAATTCACCAGACTGTCATGACGCTCTTCGATCTGGTTATATCCGAAGCCCGTATTGCTCTTCTGTGGACACAAGATCAGCAGAGGTGGTGCAGGCTCTCGTACTTGCTATCCCTGGCTAAGGACATAGGACTTTTGTGTCAATTCCAAGTGTCATATGCCTTTGGTTACACCAGTCCCATAGTAGAGGCTCAGCTCTCATGTGCTGATGGCACTAGCCCCAGTACTTTGGCAATAAGAAATATATTTGTACCAAAACCCTCAAGAGTCTAAGAAACATTTCACTGAAAATTATGAAACAAGCTGCAAGATAATAAAAACGTTCTTCTGGATTAAAAGACCATACACAATCTTTCTTTTGCTCTGTTTCACAGAGAAGCTGTCTTGGGACTTATGAGTGTGAATCCTAAGCTCTCTGATAACCTCTAAGAATGATAAGCCTGGATTGGTATGACACATGTCAGCAAAGCAGACCGATTTTGCTGGACCTGGTAGTTTTCTGTATCAAATGCTCGGCAATTTGATGCAATTTCCTGAAGATCCCATTTTCTGTAGCGGGGGGCTTGGCCCAAGAAAGCAGTTCGGAACGGCTGATGTGGGTGGAGCAAATAAAGGTTATTTTAGTATCCTCATGTCTCTAGTTTAATTCCAAACTGTGAGTCCTGTACCCCCAGCACAGTTAAATGCTTTCTGTAGCACTGCGGAGGGTGGCGGGAGGGAATTCAACCTGCCAGAGCCACACAGATTTATACCTCGTAATAGCTACCAACGCGCTGCAGTAAAATTTTACGTTTCAGCTAAATTACTAATGACTTTCAGGCCCATGCCAGAAATTTTTGAGTAGGCTTATAAAGGGAGATGAGAGAATGTACCACGTGGTGTGTGTATATGTTGTATGTTTATGTGTGGTGTGTGGTGTGTGTGTGTGTGTGTGTGTGTGTGTGGCATGTGTGTGCACTGTGCAAATGGGTGTTTTTCATTTGGGATTATGGGACATGTGCTCATCATTTCCCCCCCCCATCTTGATTAAATATAATTAGGTTCTGGCAAGCCTCTCTTCCCCTCTCTTGGATGCTGGGGTGTTTTTGCATTTTAGCATGGGTTATCTGCAGGGGTTAAAGCAGGAGGTAATTAGGCTGGTTGCCTTCTGCTTGTACTCCAAGGGTGGCCGCATTTCTGACTTCTTGGACTTTGCAGTTATTTACAGATGAAAGCTCCAGCCTGTGCCCGGGCAGCAGGACTGCTGTCCCCCCTCTCTCTGGCCAGCACATCTCTCTGCTTGATACTGGTGACTCTTGACTTACCCTCTCATTAGAGTTCGTAGTCCACATTTCTCCTTGGCACAGAACCCCATGTTGTGTCATTGCGACAATGTGCTGCTTTGGTCTCCTGTCTAGACCCCCCTGCGGACTGGTGACAGGGACTACCGTCAGGAAAGCAGGGGTGCCGGACACACCCCACCCCATGCCCACAAACCTTTTCCCCACATGTGAAGCGAAGGCCCAAAGTGACAGGTTTGCTGTCTCACATTGAAAGGGGGCCTGGTTCCCTCCATTTATCTCTTCCTCACCATCACTGGAGGGCACAGGAAGCTGACGGTGACCTGTTCCCAGGAAGGCGAGTGTTTCTGGCTTGTATTATTCTTGTGCCAGAGACACTGGTCATCTTACATCCATCCTCTCAGGAATTGCTAATGAACACATGTCCTCCTCTTTGCTGACCAGGTCCCTGTCTGGCTGGTATGGTTGCCCACTGACTTCCCAACTGTGCAAATGTGAAAAAAATTAAAACCCAGTTAAAATCTCCTAAGATAAAAGCAAAAAGAAACAATGAAAACCTATGTACAGTGTGAAAGGCTTTGAAGCTCATGCAGTGTTCACAGGTGTGGGCTGATCCCTTGGTGTTCACACTTTATTTCCTTTAATAGGAATGGCAAACATATGTTATTTTAATTTAATTCTCTCTTATTTCTTTTACAACCTAAATTTTACTTATTGGCCTAAGAGGAATCTTTTTTATTTTCTTTCCAAACATTCAGGCTCTCACCTTTGCACTTTATATTTTTGGTATGTTTGAGTGTCGTGTTGTATTTATTGGTATCCATTTTGAATTAATCCATTTCAAACTCAGGAAACCCCACTGAAGTCATTAATGTGCAAAAATTTCCTGTAGTCATGAAAACACTTCCAGTGATAGGCTAGATTTCAGCTTTCTGCAAACATTCGTAGTATTCGACAGACTTGAACGCTATAAGGATTTGACAATCGTTGTTTGGACATTTGATGTCTTCTCTGAATAGTCTTTCCTCTTTCACGAGATTCTCGAATATTACAAATGGGGAAACTGAGTCTCAGGTAGACAAGGGTGCCTCTTAACTAACTTATTCAAATGACCACATCTGGGGCTTGAAGCCAGACCTGTGTCAGGTGAGCCTTCTTTCTACTTCACACGGGTCCATGATGAAAATCACGTAGGTACCATGGCAAGTTTCACTCCTCACAGACGCAAAGATATTCGCTTTCATTATAATTGAATTTGAGAGGAGGCAAAAGAAGTCCCTGCTAATCCATTTCCAAGCTGACTTGGAAGCAGTTACCCTGGAATCTGGGTCAGCCTCCGCTGACAATTTCCTGCCTTTGCTCGCTGGCTCTCCTTGGCTGAGTCTGAAGGCAGCGTGAGACCGGCCGCATCGTGCACTGAGTCTGGCTGGCAAGCTCTGGGCCCGTCCCATTGCGATGCGCGATGGGCGACGGAACCCATGGAACCAGGGCTCCTGGTGAGGCGGCCTCCCTGAGCCCTGTGGCTCTGCTCTTGAAGTTTACTCAGCTGGTTGAGCTCTGGCAGCATGAGCTCCGAGCCTTTCCTCCAAACCACCAGCTCGGCGCTCATGATTTCTTTTTGAAACATCCACAGGCTTGGCCCAGGATGTACAACTGAGTGTTCCCAGCGTCTTCAGATGTCCTCTGGCGACTCCCAGAAAAATACTAGCTTGAGAAACTACTGGCCAGAAAGGATGCTGCCGGCTGTGCTGTTCGGCACTGTCATGAGACCTTCACCTTTCTGAATAGGAAATCCCACAGAGGCAGCCAGACATAACTTGTTTTCTTTTATGTCTTTTTCTTTTTTCCTTTCGGTCTCCCTTCCCTATCCCATTATTTTCTCTTTACATTCCCTTTCTCCCCTCCCCTCTCTCTTTCTTCCTTCTCCTCCCTTCTCCTCCCTTTTCCTTTCTCCTTTCCCTCTCCCCTCTCCTTCCTTTCTCTCTCTCCTCCCCTCTTCTCCTCCCATCCTTTACCTTCTCTCTCTCCCCCTTCCCTTCTTGTCTCTCCTTTCCTCTCTTCTCCCATCATCTCCTTTTCCGTCCTCTGCTGGTGGAAGCCAGCGCCTTTCGAATGCTCGGTCCAGCACCACTGAGTGACACACACTGTCACGTCAACCTTCTGCAAGGAAGAAGCGGCAGTGGGCATGAGTGGTCTTTCACTATTGGAAACTCATCAGATGTGGCCTCAATATGTCCTAATGGCAGAAGTCACCAGGGGTTCTGTGGGATAAGGACTTCCTACTCATTACATGAGCTCATAGTTTTCTAATGTACCTTCCTCTCTTCTCTAATTGCTGGAATACTATTACCCATAGCTCCTTTCAATGGCTATTATTTTGTCATTTTAATTTAACTTAATTTTAGTTTATAATGTACTTTATTTCTTCCCCAGTGAACTACTTAGAGACAAGAAGAGCAAAAGAGGAAGCGTCTACAGTCAGGGACAAGGATCACTCAGCTTCCGATGCCCCAACCAGCTCTGCTCTCATGTCCTGGTGCCGTGCACTCTCTCAAGGATGGGCAATGGCTAGGTCAGAGATGGGACTGTATTCTGAGAACACAGTCTTTGATATGACAAGAAGAGCTTGCCAGGGTTTCTCTTTAGCCGGTTAAACTATTTCATCTCTTGTCAATTATTGTTTTCTCCAGTAAAATGAAATAAAGGAATAGAATAATCCTTTATCCTTCAGAGAAAATCAGACCCTTCAGACAATAAATATATTATTTTCCCATAGCTGTGACAACAATTAACCATAAACGTGGTGATCATGGTTTTAATCAATAGCCATTAATTTTCTCAGCATTATAGAGGCCGGATCTGTTGCAAAGTGTTTACAAGGTAGAGCTTCCTCCAAAAGGCTGGAAGGAAGGATTTTTTTTTTCTTGCCTTTACTGCTTTCTGGAAGCATCTCTACTTCCTTGGCTTAGTGCACCATAGTTCCAGTCTGTGCCATTCTGGTCACATGCCCTGGTTTCTATTCTGTTTCCCCTTCCTTTCTGTTACACAGAGTTGTTACTGGATTTAAGGCCTGTCCTAATCCGATATGATCATGTGAGTTTCAATTGCGTCTGCAAAGACTCTTTTTCCAAATCATGTCACATTTCCCAAGTTTCACATTCGTATGTGGCCATATCATATTGGAGTCCACCACAGTCAACATACAGATAATTAAGAAAAAGATGCTTTGCACTGATACGTTATGATGGTTGTGTGAATTTCTTTCCTCATCAACTGTGACAAAATACCTGACAAAAACAACCTAAGAGGGGGGAAGGGTTTAATTTGGCTCAAGGTCTCAGAAGGTTCAATCTATAGCTGCTTGGTTCCTGTGTAGCAGAGGACCGTCTTTATGTCAGACACAGGAGGGATGGAAAGAAAGAAAAGATAACGCCAACATCTACCCTGCTTTCTGTTTTTCCTCCTTTTATTTCACCCAGACACCCATACCGTGGCATAGTACCACCCCATATTCAGGGGAAGTTCTTGAGGTGACGTAGTTCAGCAGCCGCTGATGTTATCCTGAGGACATTCTTCTGAGAGAAAACACTCTGACCTTCTGCAATAGGAACACGGAGTTGAGAACAGGAAGAGACGCAGTCAAGGGCACACTGGGTGGACGCACAAGTCCAGGTGTGGGTCACCATGGACAATATCTCTTTGACTGGACTCAGTGGCCGGCTTGGGGCTTCTTGCATCGTCTTTTCCAGCCTGAGCTTCGCTTAGAAGTTCAAGTGCAAGGCCAAACTGGGCTTCCCCAGGACTCCACGAAGACGCTGTTTTGTGTCCTCGTATCTCTAGCCGGTTCTTCATAGGAACATGCTGGAAAGAACTAGCCTGCACTTCATCCACAAGCATACGTACTTAGCAAAAGCAGGCGATGGAGTCGGTGTATTTTGCTGACCAGTGCTTGCATATTGCCTCCTTCTTGGGTCTTTGCATATTGCCTCCACAAAAGAAGCCTTCTCCTCACAACCTCTCCAAGGGAAAAGTGGGCTAGTTCTCCTCTCATTCCGCCCCCACTCCTTGGTTTTCTTTAGGACACTTACCTGTAACTTGGGTTTACTCATAATTTATTCATTTATTTTTTTTAAATTGTTGTTGGTCTGTTCCTTCCATGAGGCTGTGAGTTCCACCATGATGAGGATTAGGTCGGTCTTTATTCTCACTGAATTCTCCAAGGTCTTTAAAAATGTATAGTACAGCCAGCCATGGTGGCACTCGCCTTTAATCCCAGCGCTCGGGAGGCAGAGGTAGGAAGATTGCCGGGAGTTCAAGGCCACCCTGAGAATACAGAGTGAATTCCAGGTCAGCCTGGGCTAGAGTGAGACCCTACCTCGAAAACCCAAAAATAAATAAATAAATAAATAAATAAATGTATAACCCATGGAACCTTCTGGATAAGTAATTGTGGGATAAGGAACATGCGAACGAATTAGCCTGCCTATCACTGAGAGAGGCAAGAAAACATCTGGGCCAAATTAAAAAACAAACAAACAGCAAAAAGAGCACACAACATAAAACAAAGGGAGTTGGTAACTTCAGTGAGTTGGGGGGAAAATCATGGTAAGAATTTTCATCAATTTTTTTTTTCTTCTTTCTGGGAAGATTGCTCAGTGGGCGAGACCTGGGAATCTGATTTGTCCTGAGTTCAGTTCCCTGGCACTCACATAACAGCTGGGCATGACCATGTAGATCTGTAACCCCGGGCCTGTGAGAAGTGAAGCCAGACAATGGCCAAGCTGAACAACAACAACAAATAGCAGCCCCAGGTTCAGTGAGAGGCTGTTCCAAACTAGCTACAGAGAAGGATCCTCAATGCCCTCATCTGGCTTCTGGGCATGTGCACACATAAGTACATACACTACACACCCACACACCCACGCACACACACACAATTTTTTTCGTTATTCCTACTACCAGTACCCCTGCTACAATTGCCCATAAATAATAGTATAATATTAAAATTAAAAGACTCTTGGAGAGTTTTAAATTTAAGAGAAATACCAGAAGCACAATAAATAAAACCAAAAGTAATTAATGGGTTATGAGTTAAAGCTACTGAAAATGTTATATATATCCACTGGAGTCAAATTTCCTGTTAGGAATGATAATAAGAGAAAGAACAGACTTTGATGGTTTGCCAAAAGCCACCAGTGTGGGGATCCAAGCGACTGTGATGTGGGCACCTGGCCTACAGATTTCAGAATCGGTGTGGTTTCCCTCAACCAAATTTCTGAAGGAGCCAGCAGAAAGGGGCAGGGGGTGGGAAATATGTTATCTATAAAAGTAAACCACAAAAAATAATTTCCAAGTGCCACTAAAGGCCTCAATTTGGGCTGTAAAAGCCAAGATATTTAGAATAAACTATTGTAACTTCTTGTAAGTGTGGTAGCACACATGGCCCACAGTGTGCTGGGTGTGTGTGTGTGTGTGCGTGTATGTGTGTGTGTTGTGTCAGCATGGGGATAGAGGAAGGTGAGAAGTAGAGAGGCTAGGGCAGAGATTCGAGGATATAGGCGTTGTGGAGTTTCAGACTAGCTCTGACTTTGTAGCAAGTTTACATTTAATTCTTGAGATCACTCTATAATTTGACACTTATTGGGGTTTGTGCATTATCCTATTTAAAAAGATTAATGAGTGAGTATGTGTGTGTATACATACATATATGCATATGTACATTCATTTCAGAATGGCAACCCATTGGATAGACGAGGTTTAAATCCAATTTTTCTTCTAAACACAGCTAAAATTGCTGACTAATGGTTAGGAAGACCCGCTCTACTCTCCTGATGACGGTTATATTAAACAAGGATCATTTATAAAGTTATCATCTGGAGATGCATTTACCCCAGGCTGCAAAGTGGAATAATGTGTAAAGGGATGGATTGGTAAATACATATCCTCCAGACCCTTCAGACAATAAATATATTATTTTCCCATAGCTGTGACAACAATTAACCATAAACGTGGTGATCATGGTTTTAATCAATAGCCATTAATTTTCTCAGCATTATAGAGGCCGGATCTGTTGCAAAGTGTTTACAAGGTAGAGCTTCCTCCAAAAGGCTGGAAGGAAGGATTTTTTTTTCTCTTGCCTTTACTGCTTTCTGGAAGCATCTCTACTTCCTTGGCTTAGTGCACCATAGTTCCAGTCTGTGCCATTCTGGTCACATGCCCTGGTTTCTATTCTGTTTCCCCTTCCTTTCTGTTACACAGAGTTGTTACTGGATTTAAGGCCTGCCCTAATCCGATATGATCATGTGAGTTTCAATTGCATCTGCAAAGACTGTTTTTCCAAATCATGTCACATTTCCCAAGTTTCACATTCGTATGTGGCCATATCATATTGGAGTCCACCACAGTCAACATACAGATAATTAAGAAAAAGATGCTTTGCACTGATACGTTATGATGGTTGTGTGAATTTCTTTCCTCATCAACTGTGACAAAATACCTGACAAAAACAACCTAAGAGGGGGGAAGGGTTTAATTTGGCTCAAGGTCTCAGAAGGTTCAATCTATAGCTGCTTGGTTCCTGTGTAGCAGAGGACCGTCTTTATGTCAGACACAGGAGGGATGGAAAGAAAGAAAAGATAACGCCAACATCTACCCTGCTTTCTGTTTTTCCTCCTTTTATTTCACCCAGACACCCATACCGTGGCATAGTACCACCCCATATTCAGGGGAAGTTCTTGAGGTGACGTAGTTCAGCAGCCGCTGATGTTATCCTGAGGACATTCTTCTGAGAGAAAACACTCTGACCTTCTGCAATGGGAACACGGAGTTGAGAACAGGAAGAGACGCGGTCAAGGGCACACTGGGTGGACGCACAAGTCCAGGTGTGGGTCACCATGGACAATATCTCTTTGACTGGACTCACTGGCTGGCTTGGGGCTTCTTGCATCGTCTTTTCCAGCCTGAGCTTCACTTAGAAGTTCAAGTGCAAGGCCAAACTGGGCTTCCCCAGGACTCCACGAAGACACTGTTTCGTGTCCTCGTATCTCTAGCCGGTTCTTCACAGGAGCTGAAAGTCAATGAAGATTCTACCTGAACATGCTGGAAAGAACTAGCCTGCACTTCATCCACGAGCATACGTACTTAGCAAAAGCAGGCGATGGAGTCGGTGTATTTTGCTGGCCAGTGCTTGTGTAGTTGCCTCCTTCTTGAGTCTTTGCATATTGCCTCCACAAAAGAAGCCTTCTCCTTACAACCTCTCCAAGGGAAAAGTGGGCTAGTTTTCCTCTCATTCCGCCCCCCTCCTTGGTTGTCTTTAGGACACTTACCTATAACTTGGGTTTACTCATAATCTATTCATTTATTTTTTTTAAATTGTTGTTGGTCTGTTCCTTCCATGAGGCTGTGAGTTCCACCATGATGAGGATTAGGTCGGTCTTTATCCTCACTGAATTCCCCAAGGTCTTTAAAAATGTATAGTCCAGCCGGCCATGGTGGCACTCGCCTTTAATCCCAGCGCTCGGGAGGCAGAGGTAGGAAGATTGCCGGGAGTTCAAGGCCACCCTGAGAATACAGAGTGAATTCCAGGTCAGCCTGGGCTAGAGTGAGACCCTACCTCGAAAACCCAAAAATAAATAAATAAATAAATAAATAAATAAATAAATAAATGTATAATCCATGGAACCTTCTGGATAAGTAATTGTGGGATAAGGAACATGCGAATGAATTAGCCTGCCTATCACTGAGAGAGGCAAGAAAACATCTGGGCCAAATTAAAAAACAAACAAACAGCAAAAAGAGCACACAACATAAAACAAAGGGAGTTGGTAACTTCAGTGAGTTGGGGGGAAAATCATGGTAAGAATTTTCATCAATTTTTTTTTTCTTCTTTCTGGGAAGATTGCTCAGTGGGCGAGACCTGGGAATCTGATTTGTCCTGAGTTCAGTTCCCTGGCACTCACATAACAGCTGGGCATGACCATGTAGATCTGTAACCCCGGGCCTGTGAGAAGTGAAGCCAGACAATGGCCAAGCTGAACAACAACAACAAATAGCAGCCCCAGGTTCAGTGAGAGGCTGTTCCAAACTAGCTACAGAGAAGGATCCTCAATGCCCTCATCTGGCTTCTGGGCATGTGCACACATAAGTACATACACTACACACCCACACACCCACGCACACGCACACACACACAATTTTTTTCGTTATTCCTACTACCAGTACCCCTGCTACAATTGCCCATAAATAATAGTATAATATTAAAATTAAAAGACTCTTGGAGAGTTTTAAATTTAAGAGAAATACCAGAAGCACAATAAATAAAACCAAAAGTAATTAATGGGTTATGAGTTAAAGCTACTGAAAATGTTATATATATCCACTGGAGTCAAATTTCCTGTTAGGAATGATAATAAGAGAAAGAACAGACTTTGATGGTTTGCCAAAAGCCACCAGTGTGGGGATCCAAGCGACTGTGATGTGGGCACCTGGCCTACAGATTTCAGAATCGGTGTGGTTTCCCTCAACCAAATTTCTGAAGGAGCCAGCAGAAAGGGGCAGGGGGTGGGAAATATGTTATCTATAAAAGTAAACCACAAAAAATAATTTCCAAGTGCCACTAAAGGCCTCAATTTGGGCTGTAAAAGCCAAGATATTTAGAATAAACTATTGTAACTTCTTGTAAGTGTGGTAGCACACATGGCCCACAGTGTGCTGGGTGTGTGTGTGTGTGTGTGTATGTGTGTGTGTTGTGTCAGCATGGGGATAGAGGAAGGTGAGAAGTAGAGAGGCTAGGGCAGAGATTCGAGGATATAGGCGTTGTGGAGTTTCAGACTAGCTCTGACTTTGTAGCAAGTTTACATTTAATTCTTGAGATCACTCTATAATTTGACACTTATTGGGGTTTGTGCATTATCCTATTTAAAAAGATTAATGAGTGAGTATGTGTGTGTATACATACATATATGCATATGTACATTCATTTCAGAATGGCAACCCATTGGATAGACGAGGTTTAAATCCAATTTTTCTTCTAAACACAGCTAAAATTGCTGACTAATGGTTAGGAAGACCCGCTCTACTCTCCTGATGACGGTTATATTAAACAAGGATCATTTATAAAGTTATCATCTGGAGATGCATTTACCCCAGGCTGCAAAGTGGAATAATGTGTAAAGGGATGGATTGGTAAATACATATCCTCATCCCATCAGGAAAAGACCAGCATTTTGTATATTTTTATCTTGTACTGTTAAACGACAGAGGTAGGTATAAAATATTTCCTGCAAACTGTCTCCTATACACAGGGTGTATCAAAATGCCTCCAGATGAGGGAGAAGGAAAGCAACAACAGGCTTGACGGTAGAGGAATTATATTATCTTATGTACCAACTACCAGGCAGGTAGATTGAGGGTTCATTTCTTTTTGTCAGCTTTCTACTGTGTCTGTGGGTAACAGGATGACTATAGCAATTTGTTTTTAAAGTATTTTTATTTGTTGATTTGAAAGAGAGAGAGAGAGAGAATGGGCATGCCAAAGCCTCTAGCCACTGCAAATGAACTCCAGATGCATGCTCCACCTAGGACATCTGGCTTATGTGGTTTTCCAACCATCCATGTGTTTTGGCTACCATTACTGATGTTTTTTGCCCTCCTCCTTCTATTCCTTCTTCCTTTCCCTCCTTCTTCCTATCTTATTCCTCCTCCTTTCCCCCCATCATTGTACCCTTTCTTCCTAGCTTTTTTTCCCATCCTGTTCTTCTTCTCCCAACTCTTTAAAAGCATTAAAAAAATCTTAGCTCAAGTCTTGTACCATAAAAAGCTAATAAGATCTCTCCAGGACCCACATAAACCAGATGCACAAGGTGGAGCATATGTCTGGAGTTCATTTGCAGTGACTGGAGGCCCTGGCACACCCGTTTTCTCTCTCTATCTGCCTATTCCTCTCTCTCTCTCAAATAAAGAATATTAAAAAATGTTTGAAAAGGCTAAGGTCATGTGGTCCATCAGCCTCAGTATGATTGTAACAGAAAATACACAAGCGAAAGTGAGGGTAAGATATGAAAGGATTTATTTTAAGTAGGTGAAGGAAGTCCGTGTATAGCACAGTTTCACATTGCTGGGATGAATATCCAAATCAGACACAGTTTACAGAAGTTTGTAGAAGAAAGTTTATTTCAAGCTTACCCATCCAGGAGGTATTTCCATCAATGGCAGAAGAAAGTGCTCCGATACATCCAAGAAAAGAGAGAAACCAGCAGCAGCTAGCAAACACCAGAAGTAGCAAACACAAAGCCAATAGTAAACAGGACTCCCAGAACTCAAAATTTTCTCTTAGACCTTTGGTCTGGAAATCCAAGCAACCCCCAGTGACACCTTAGGGCTGGACTCCAGGATCCACTCCCAGGAACATCTCCTCCAGCCAGGCTGCTAGAGATTCAAATTACAAGTTATAATGAAACACCTGAGTCTATGGGGACATTCATTCAATCTCCTATACTTAGTAACATGAACTTAGAAATAGGGAAAGAGGAAGAAAGTGCCACTTAATGGATGTTTGATGGTTCTCAGTGAAAACAGGGGCTTCTCAGCAGCAGACATGACATCTGTGGAAAATGCTGGTGCCATTTGAGGGCCAAGGATACTTGATTTCCCTGATCACGTGGCCTACTGCTGTGTCTCTTAGTTGAGGATACCTGGGAAATTCTGTGTTCTCCAACCTATTTATTTATTTGTTTGAGAGAGGAGAGAGAGAGAGAGGAAGAGGCAGATAGAAAGAAAGAGAGAGAGAATGGGCTCCCCAGGGACTCCAGCTATTGCAAACGAATTCCAGATGCATGCATCACCTTGTGCATCTGGCTTATGTGGGTCCTGGGGAATTGAACCTGGGTTCTTTAACTTTGCAGGCAAGCACTGTAACTACTAAGATATCTCTCCAGCCCACACCAACTTTTTAAGAATGATTTTTTTTTATTTACTTGCAAGCAGAGAGAGAAAATAGAGGCAGAGAGACCAAAAGAATGGGTGCACCAGGGCCTCCAGCCACTGCAAACAAACTCCAGATGCATGTGCCACTGTGCATCTGGTTTACACGGGTACTTGGGAATCAAACTCAGGTCATTAGGCTTTGTAGGCAAACACCTTAGCTGCTAGGCCATCTTTCTAGCTCTACACCAAATTCTGAAATTGCAAAAATTAAAAAAAAAAATTTCCATTTATTGCATGGCAATAAGAATTCCAGCACTCACCCCCAATGGTTTATTATAAGCATTTATCATTGGTTGGTGGATATGTTTAAGATAATACAGCAAATTTACTCATTGGGAAAAAAATTGAAACATAACAAAAATAAAACAAATGTAGAAAATAAATATGGGAAGTATATCATTTCTTTTGACTTACCAAATATAACATTATTTCAAAATTTTAGTAGATCATATATTACAATCTCATGTTTTAATAAAATATACATTAATTTGTATTTCATTGATCCAAAGCACAAACCTGGCTCTCTTCTCAAAAAGACTATCTCAGAGCAGGACGTGGTGGCGCACACCTTTAATCCCAGCACTTGGGAGGCAGAGGTAGGAGGATCGCCGTGAGTTTGAGGCCACCCTGAGACTACATAGTGAATTCCAGGTCACCCTGAGCTAGAGTGAGACCCTACCTCAAAAAACAATAAAAAAGAAAACAATAGCAACAACAACAACAACAACAAAAAAAACAAAAACAAAAGACTGTCTTAGCCCCCAGCTTTTTTCCCTTATCAATATAGGGGAAAGATTTAACTAATCACTTAGGCCTGAGGCAAGTCACCATGATTCAGTCTCACCCTAGTGCAGTCAGGAGTCAAGCAGGCTCACGGGCCCATCTCCTGGATGGGAGCAGGGGCCCATTTATAAGTGACATGAGCAAGGTAGGTATAAACTTCTCCAGGCCTCACTTCTTCTACCTCATTCGAAGGAAATGCTCTTGAATAACCAACCAGCAGGTCCACATATTACCGTGACCAAACTATAAGGAAATAAGACAAGTCCTTAACTTTCTCACACCATCTCCAGATTGACAGTGAATTTTGAGTATTTGGTAATCAGGCCATTCAGATTAGTAATGACCACAGCCTTTGCTTAGAATGGCAATGAAGCTTCTGCTAAAAAAAAAAAAAAAAAAACAAAAAAAAAAAAAAACCCTTCAGTTTGAAGAAAATAAAAATGAAACAGCTTTCCATATTATAGGAGGTTGTCACATTAAAATTCATTGACCAATATCTGGAACTTATAAAGACAACTCACCAGGCATCATTTTTAATAAATAAGAAGAGTTCATGGGAATTTTTCAAATTCTTTCTCAATCAGTACTGGAGAAGTCCAAGGGCTCTCTGGGCTCTGACATGGGACCTACATCTGCTTCCTGCCTGCACTGTGGCCTGACGTGACAATGCATGGCACGCTGCAGGTCATCAGCCACAATTTACTGAGCAAGAGCCGAGGTTTGCCTGAGACTAACTTTATCCTCCCACTTGCGCATGGAATGCATACATACATATGCATACATACACACACAGGTGCCTACATATATACAAACACACCTTCACACACCAAAGAAGAGATAGTAGTCAAGATTCAAAGACATTTCTTTTTTATATAAGATGTATTCATTAGTATTTTTAAAAAATATATTTATTTATTTATTTGACAGAGAAAGAGGGAGAGAGAAAGAGAGAGAGAATGGGCACGCCAGGGGCTCCAGCCACTGCAAACAAGCTCCAGAAGCTTGTGCCCCCTTGTGCATCTGGCTTACGTGGGTCCTGGGGAATTGAACTTGGGTCCTTTGGCTTTGCAGGCAAATGCCTTAACCGGTGAGCCATTCCTCCAGCCCGTCATTAGTAGCCTTTGAGAGGTATACTTTTGTTTGTTTCTTTGAAGTAGGGTCTCACTCTAGCCCATGTTGATCTGGATGTTAACTCACTCTAGAACTCCAGGCTAGCCCTCAAACTCACAGTAATCCTCCTATCTCAGCCTCCCAAGTGATGGGATTGAAGGCATATGTCACCATGCCCAGCTGAGAAGTATACTTTTAAATTTTTTTATTTTTTGGTTTTCCAAGGTAGGATCTCACTCTGGCCCAGGCTGACCTGGAATTCACTATGTAGTCTCAGGGTGGCCTTGAACTCACAGCGATCCTCCTACCTCTGCCTCCCAAGTGCTGGGAGTAAAGGCGTGTGCCACCACGCCTGGCATGAGGTATAATTTTTAAAGTTTTATTGACATATATGGACTATCAGTGTAGCTGCTGTTCATGCATGTTTGTACTTTCACTGCTAAAATAGCATTTTCTCTTCAATTAAATAAAAATATTAAAACCAATTAACTGAATGATTACTCTTTAAAAGTACTAAAAGCCTAACATAAAATTAAATGTAGAAGTGTGACTATGTCATGCTTTAATTAGGAAGTCCTGTGGATTAAAATCTGAATAGTCTATATTGAATAGAAGTGAGCTAATCTTTCCATGAGTATCATACACTTACAACATTATTAGCATTTTCAATATTTAATATTTACCTATGCTTATTATTTATTTATTTACATTCTGACTTGAGGGTGTGTATGTGTGCATGTGCATGAGTGAGCAAGAGGAAGTGAGAAGCATACATGTGACTGTGTGGGAATACCACTCTAAGTTAGAATGGAAATGTACGTGTCTGTATTAACAGAAGACAATCACACTTAGAGTTCCACGTCAAGGACCGCTCAAGGGTCTTAGATGGCTATAGCTAGAAGATGCTGAAATACTGCTCATAAAAGTTGAGATCTTTGCTAGCATTGTGATGGAAGCTGAGGAAACGAAGCTTATATCACTAAAACATCATTTCACTTCTCCACTGTCTGTGACACTAGAACTGAACAACTCTCCTTGCAGGCAAATTACTGTACCATTTCTCTTTTTTTTAATTTTTTAAATTATTTTATTTATTTTTGGAGAGAGACACAGAGAGAGACAGACAGAGAGGGAGAGGGAGACAGATAGAGATGGGCGTGCCAGCAGTCTCTCAGCTGCTGTGAACGAAATCCAGATGTGTGCGCCCCCTTGTGGTCAAGTGCAGCATTGCACCCTTGAGTCACTTTGCATCTGGCTAAACGTGGGACCTGGAGATTGGAACCGGGTTCTTAAGCTTAGCAGGCAGGCGCCTTAACCACTAAGCCATCTCTCCAGCCCCTGTCCCATTTCTTTATGGCTCAAGAAGCCATGTGTCATGTTGTCTGCCGTGTGTCTTCATAAAGATGAAGGTGGCACTGTGCATCTTCCGAGCAGAGTTCAAGTCTGCTGGAATAAGGGATTGTAAATCAGTGTGATCACTGAAGTAACATCAGCAGGATCAAGAGACTCGGAGATCCTAAAGAAACTATTTCTATCTCAAGAATGAAATCTATGTCCTGAGAGCCTCTTCAAAAAGGCTTCATCCCTGAGCTAGGTTTTAATGGATAAATGTCAATTTTTGTGGATGGCGTGTCTGAATTATAGAGTCTTTTATCCAAACATTTGTAAATGTGCTCATGACTAAGACTCCATTTTTTAGGGGTAATGAGTTAAAGAGCTTGTCTTTTTTTTTTTTTTTGTCTGTGTCTCTGTCTTGCTGTGTTTGGATGATTCATTCACAAAGCTAGTCTTTCAACATATATGACATGGTAGTACCACTTAAACAATTGGGTTGGATGTCATACATAGTATTACAAAATGCCACACACACTGCTGAGGGAGAAAAGTCATCAACAGTCTTTTTTTTTTTTTTAATTTGAGAGAGACAGAGAGAGAGAGAGAATGGGCTCACCAAGGCCTCTCAGCCGCCGTGAACGAAAGAGGGAGACTTAAGAATGTAAGAGCCAGAGGGAAGAGACGCGTAACTTGCTATGCTATTTCTGTACATGAAGGTATGGTGCATTCATGCCCTCATAGTTGGAATGAGACAACAAAATGGAAGAGCGATGACATGGAAAGAGGATGGGATTGACTGGAATTGGGGAGGGGAAGGGGGATAATGAGGGTAATGGGAGGGGATTATGATAAAATTATAATATGTTCATGTACTAAAATTCTCCATGAAAACAACAAAACTTACGGCGAACTGCTTAAAAACTTGTTGCAAAAATGATGATTAGAAGAGAGGGAAGGAACAAATAAAGTGGGAAATGAGAAGAGGGCCATGAACCATAAGCATAGATTTAGAAGGAGCATATCATAAACAACTTTATTTGAATAGATTTGAAGATTTTGATGGGGGGGAAAAAAAGATGAGCTTTGAAAATGGGACTCTCTAGTGAATGTGAACAAGGTTATCTTCACAAGGCAAGGCGAGAAGCTTAGGCTGTGATTAAGATGGGAAGAGTCATTACATGACTTGTCCAAGGCCACGCAGCAAGTGGGTGGCCAAACCAGCTTCAGAAATGAGAAATTCCTAATTCCTGGCAGAACATTACCAGGCCACAAATGAGTGGAGGAGTACATGATATTTGTGGCTGGTGATGAAGGCAACCTCTACGGCGCTGGATGATCATTCACAAGCATGGGGCTAGCTCTGCTCTGTGCTTATTTTTATCTCCTGGGATTGAATGTCAGGATGTCCATTCCACAATAGCCATTTGCTCTCTACACTTTTGCAAAAAGAACAACAAAAAAAAAACTTCCCACCCCCAGTGTCATTGGGAAAAACTACGTCAGATAGCACGGTAGGGTGTGACATATTTTAAAACTTGAGGAAAGTTTATGTATTTCCAGCTCATAAGAATATCTGGACAAGCTGTTTAGGAAGGGAGCAGGGATAGAATCTGAAATAGCAACTCAAACAGAGCCCAGGGCTTTGAGTAAGGACTCAGGTTGGTACATCTCCTTTTTGTACTTCCTGAGAGCCCAAACACGTCTGATTCCAGTGTCGTAAGTTTTAGGTGGTGACCAGAGGAAAGAAAGCAAGTACCCCTTGCCAAGATACAGCTTCCCTTAGCTTTGACATAACCACTAAATCTTGCCTGTGTCCATTCCGAGAGGCGTGACATCTTATTACTTGGAACTGATTCCCTAAAGGTACATGTTTTAGTTGCAGATTGTTGGCTTAATGTCTATTCTTCTTTATTTTCTTTATATGTCATGCTACAACCAGTGTGTGCTGACTCGGGGTGATAGAATAAGTGGAAGTTACGATAGAATTATGATGCTTTTGATCCGCCACAGAATTTGTTAAAAATAACTCCAAGTTCTACTTTCCAAATGTGACCGTGATATAGAATAAATTGGGAAGCTTTCAAATGCACTGTCCAGTTGCCAACATATAAGGCGGGAATTACAAAACAATAGTGCCTACCAAGACGAAATTGTCATAACTAGAAAGTGGAACTGTCCTGGTGTAAAGAAAGGTTGGGATGAGTCAGCTAATCCATTGGCATGTATACTGCGTTTCCCACTCTGTCCGCACCACAATGCTGAAAGGTGTGTGCTACTTCATTGCGTCTTTACCATGATCCTGAGAGGTTGAGATCATTCTCCTGGTGGAGATTTTCGCAGACACCTATCATTATAGCCTACTAGAGAAAGAGTTCAAATACCGGTCTGCGTGTCTTGGAAGCTGTAGCACATTCTGTTCAGTTCAATGCCTCTCTCCAAGTCCCCACCCCATCCCCCTGGAGAGGACTGCCACAAATGCGAGGTAAAAGCCTAAGAGGTTATTTCAACCCGGTTTTGTCCTCTGGTTTGGAAGGCAGCCTTTCCCCTCTGCTTCTTCTGTCAAGACTCTGTCTCCCTCACATTGTGAGGCTGCAAAAGGACCACCCCTGCTATGTTGACAAGAATTAAACTTCTAATTTGCAACACTTCTTTCTATGGCCTGTCAGCTCAGAGCTCCTACCAGAGAACTATTTCACAACAGGCCAGGCCACCTTATCCCATTCCAGGCAGAGTTACAACTTTTGTGGGTTGTGATACTTGGAAATCCTGAGAGTGATGAGTTTCAACGCCACCAGGATTTAGTCCACTCTTCCCCCCGCCCACCCCACTAGCTTTCATCTTCAAAGAAGTCATATTATCTCCTGTCATCCACCAGAGATCATGTAGCTTTGGGTTACAATGGAAAATAAATCACAATATCCTGTGTATTTTTCTAGTTCACTCGTATGCATACACAGACAACACATAAAGCAAATTTGGTGGTCATCTCAGGTGGCCTGGTCACTAGGCCAAGTATGAAAAGAATTTTTTTTTCACTTGGTTTATGTCCCGGGACTGTTTTTGTGAAATGAGGGTGAATTTGGTGTCTCGGCTTGCATGAAAGATTTTGTTTCTTCCTTGAATCCCTTAGAGGATTGGTGCTTCTCCTGTAAACTACCCAGTGTGTGCCTGAAAAAGATTAAGATGGTCCGCAGGAGTGGGAAACTTTCATCAGAATTTATTACTGTTCAAAGCCTCCATAAAAGGTCTCATTTAACACTGGCCTTTGTATTTTGATCCATGAAAATTGTTCATACCGTGACCAATCTGATACATTATCAGTGTTCTCCATGGAATATTCCAAACAAGACCCCAGTGAACCATCCTCGGTGGCAGCAGTAAAGGAAGATGGGGAATAGTAAAAAAAAAAAAAAAAAAAGTGAAGTGGCATTTTAATTCTTGGTAGCATTTTCCATCCAGGTCAGAGCTCCTTTGGCCATGACTGATGGAAGGTCTGTTGTGACAGTTAAAAGAATAACTTGGATAGATGGTCCCCACCCACCATGTGGAGTCTGGTAACGAACCAAATTTTCAATAAGCCTCCAGGAAAAGAGTACTTCTGAAATGTACAGTCTTTTGTCTCTATTGAAAACCCAACACCTGCCAATTACAACGGCCCATCTAATTGGTTATATCTGTATTTCTCTTTCATTTAGCAAAAAAAAAAAAAATCGTTCTTAGCATCTGTCAGAGCTGTGTTCTAATAAAAGGAGTGTATACACTCACAGTGTCTTTATTTAAAACATCTAAATGTGCATTAAACACATACACATACCCAGAGAGAGAGAGAGCAATTACAATCAATAGTATTCAAATCAACTCCAAATACAAGAGAAAGAAGGCAGGAAGGAATAAAAATTGTTCCTAGGGATGCATAAATAATCTAAACAAGAGTCGGCTGTACATTGGCCTTAGAAAACAATTTCTGTAAATTAATGTGAAAAAAAAAAAAGAGCTTAATGTTTAGGATTTGAGTCTAGGGCTCTGTGGACCAATGCTTGGAATATGTTGTCAATTCTTGTAAATATACCAGGGCCACAGTTCTAATGACTTACACACTGACAATAAAACCTTGAAAAATCTGCATTTTAAAAGCGAGCACTGTAAATCATGCACTAAAGGGGGTAATGTGAGCAAGAACTGGAATGTGGGGCCAGGGGAAGCTAAAGCATTGTCTCAGAGTTGCAAGTATCTGCTGTAACTGGTGTGTGTGTGGGGGGCGGTCTCAAAGAATGTGTCCTAGTTTTCTGCTTGTGCTCTGAACCCCTGTGCATAAGATCCTTTGGAGCCTTTGGGGGACCACTTCAAGGCTCCCTGAACCTTAAGAGAAATGCGTTTATATCACTTCAGTTGCACTGGGAGTTGGTTAGTAATTTAAAGTATGTTAGTTCTGATAAAGGGCTTTGACAGCTTTTAGTGAAAATTTTGAAAATTCTTTCTTTCCCTGTCTCTTACTGCCTCCAATCAATGGGCTAAGTCTTGCCAATTGAGGGGAATGAAAAAGTTGGTGTGTGTTACCCTAGCAGCCTCCTACCCTGTATGGCAGCATTGATTTCTGTATGGTGGGTAAGGTCTATGTACTCTACTGAGCAGAGGCTGTGTGTAGGTAGCCTACATAGAACAGCTTAAAATGAATATAGAATTGTCCAACACTGGCTAAAAATTGCAGAACTGTTTTCTGACAAAGATGTTTAAGAATGATAATAAACCAGTATCTCCAACCAACCAGCAAATAAATATAAAACAACTCCCCCAAACCTTGTTCCTATAATGAGGGTAAGGAAAATAATATCTCATTATTTCTATTTACTAGGGTTTCATGTTTTAAATACATTTTGGCAATTCGCTCTGTATTTTGTGAATTTCCTGTCCTTTTCCCACTGTTCCCCCCCATCACCACCACCACCATGGAATTGTTTATCTTTTTCTTTTGGATTCACAAAGATGCATTGAATGAGGAATTTAAAACTATTATGGCATTCTATATTATAAATATATTTTTCCAATCTGTATATAGCATCTTTTAGAGTTGGAGTTGCTTATTTATCTAACCTCTGGTTCACTTAAATGTGTCAGGCAAGACTGTGCCCTGCTTTTTGTTTTGGAAAAAAAAAATGGCTGATTGGCTTCCTTTTGGCCCAGATTGGTAAGTGTGTATCTAGTGACATGTGAAATAAGAAGGAGTGGAAATACATAACTCAAAAACTCAGAGGTAGAAATACACATTGTCCTTGTTGTAATATAATCATATGATCACATAAATATTTTCTGTAAATATGCCCCGGTGGAAGAAATATTTTAAAACTTGTCATTGAGGGCTGGGAAGATGGCTTAGTTCTTAAGGTACTTGCCTAACAACCCAGGTTCAATTCCCCAGTACCCACATAAAGCCAAATCACAAAGTAGCACATGCAGCTGGAGTTCAACTGCAGCTGCTATGAGCCCTAGCACACCATTCTCTCTCTCTCTCTCTCTCTCTCTCTCTCTCTCTCTCTCTTGATTAAACTTTTTCTGGTATTGTTTTTATTATCTTACAAAACAAATATATCTTGATTTTTAAGAAAAAAAAAAAAACTGCCCAAAGTTTAACAGGATAAGGACCTTTTAAATCAAATACCAAGAACTAGGGGATCTGGCTTAGTGGGTACAGATGCTAGCTTGCAAGCCTGTTGGTCTGAGTTCAAATCCCCATCACCCAGAGTCCATGCAAAGTGGCACATGCATCTGTAATACCAACACACCTGTGGCAATAGGAGGAGGAGCTAGCAGAATTTGGAAGCTTGAGAGTCCAACTAGACTGGCACATATCATATTCATATTATCTCTCTTTTTCCTTCTCTCTTCTCCCAAATGCATAAATAAAAATAATTTTTAAAAAGAAGGAAGGATAGGACACTCAAATATTGTCTTCAGACTCCAATATATGCATGTCATGGCATAAATGCCTATACGCACACATGAACACACACATCCATTAAAAATAAAAATTATGTCTCTTGTTTAGTAAAAATTTTTGTCCTGACCAAGATAGTATCTTAAATATACCATTCTTCTTTCTGATGTGGCATGTAGTGATGTCTCAGGTCCAGTGAATCCCCACAACCTCTTTTTAAATTTTTTTTAAAAATTTATTTATTTGACAGAGACAGACAGAGAGAGAGGCAGAGAGAGAGAAAGAGAGAGAGAGAATGGGCACACCAGAGCCTCCAGCCACTACAAATGAACTCCAGATGCATGTGCCACCTTGTGCATCTGGCTTTCGTGGATCCTGGGGAACTGAACCTGGGTCCTTAGATCTCACAGGCAAGCACTTAACCGCTAAGCCATCTCTCCAACCCTCCTCACAACCTCTTGAATGTTATTTATTGTACCTGACCTGTGTCCAGGGTCTTAAAGGTAAAACATTACTAATGACTCTACACAAGCTTTATTTGGAGGTTCTAGGTGTGGAAAGATGGTTTCCTCTGGGTTATCTCTGAAATATCTATTATTTGTCACCTATAAATTTGAGGAACCTGTGCATTGGCTCACAGGATGGACTGTTACTAATACAGTGACAGAGCACGATTCTTGTCTCATGAAACTTTCCATCTTTAGCCTTGATGTGAAAACTTTATAAACATTTTTTTAGAATTTCAATATTGCTCATGAGATCTTGCCATATACACATCAATAGCATCAGAGTTAAAGGAACAAGATGGTACGATGCTGGCTTCCTCTCCACAGCTGAGATCTTCTGAGGTGGAAAGGTTTGTAGTGTTTTTGTTAAGTTCCCTTTTACATAGCACCACTTCTATTATTGTCATATAAAAAGGAATAACACACTTATTATTTTTTTTCCAGAGAAAATTTACAGTGGTATCTGTGTGCCGGGCTCAGAAGAAAATCCACTCTTGGGTATTTTGACAGGTTGCTCTGTAATAACGCGATAGGAAGGCTGAGGCGTCACACCATCTAGAGACATGGAAAGTCTCCTGCTTTCACTGGATTGGAACTGACAGGTTAGCGCTTCGGGTACATGGCAGACATGGCCCATCAAGGCCAAGGGTCTTATTGTCCCAGAGTCAAGTTCAAGGAGCTGAGATTTCCTGAGGTGAACATCATTAGAGGGATAGCAACAAAACTAGTCTTGCAATGCCCCTTCATGGGCGACAACACAAATGGAAGAGGTGGAGGGAGAGGGGCAGAGCCTCTTTCATGATAAGACCTTAGTGCTGAAACAGAGTGGGCTTTAAGGGAAGGTGAATGTGTGGGTGTGCAGCCTTGTGTGCGTGTGTGCATGTGTGCAAGTGTGCGCAGTGATGTGCGTATATGCATGTGTGTGTGCATGTGGAGAAGCACAATGAGGCTGGAGCAGAGTGAGGAAGAGAGGTCAAACATGGAGTTGGATGTGGTGTCCAGATCAAGGCAAGGGACCTACTGTCCATGGAAAGCAGGTTGCATTTCATTCTGCACGACCAAAAACACTAGGAAATTTGAAGCTAAGCAATGTGCTCTAACTCGTGTATTAGAAGACCAGTTGTAGCTCTTACCTTAAAAAAATTAAAAATATGGAGTGATGGCTCAGTGAGCAAGAGGACTTGTTGTATAAGCATGAGGACCTTGATGCCAACCCTCGGCACCCACATGAGCACTGTTAAATTGTGTGCATATTCTACGCTTAGCTTTAAATATATATATTTAAGCTCCCCTCTCCTTGCATCTCTCACCAGCTCTGCTCTTTCTTTTGCCCTGTGACCTAGCCTGAACATCCATGAGTCTGCCCCTCTTTCTTGGCCTAGCTGGCTGGGAGCAGCATGGCTTACCGTGGCTTGGGTATTTTTCTTCTTGCCTGTTATCTATGTCATGCTTGGGAGTACCCTTTCACTTTGACCAAATGTGAGGTTTATCTTTAATCTCTTAAGTCCTTCACTATTTTTTTTAAACTTTTTATTGACAGCTTCCATAAGTGTAGACAATAAAATCATGGTAATTGCCTCTCTCCACTCCATTCCCCCCTCTCAAATCCACCATCTGTCAAATCCCCTCCCCCTTCCAATTAGTCTCTCTTTTACTTTGACATCATTGTCTTTTCTTCCCATGATGAAGGTCATATGTAGGTAGTTTCAGGCACTTCAAGGTCATGAATATCAAGGCCATTTTTGCTTCACTATTTCTTAATCCTTTCTGGTCTGTTATTTGAATGGGCTTCTATGTTTGATCTGTGTGTGTGTGTGTGTGTGTGTGTGTGTGTGTGTGTGTGTAACTGCCCCAACCTTTTCCTAGATACCAACTTCCCTTAAATAAACCTCACAAATTATTATTTCTCCCTAAATAAACGCAACAATTCATAACTTAAAAAATATTTATTGAAATGTGGATTTACATGAATGTGCACATAGGTGTGTGTGTGTGTGTGTGTGTGTGCATATGGGCAAGCCAAGGTCTGGAGCCTGTGTAAATGAGTGCCCTTTATGCTTTACATGGGTTGGTGGGAACTGAACCTGAGCCAGCAGCCTTTGCAAGCATGTGGCTTTAACCACTGAGCCATCTTGCCAGCCCTGAAACTTAGCTTTGGACCATCACACAGGTATATCCCTTACTTCCATTTATTACTAGTATGAATAACATGAACATTGACCTGCAAGCTTTTGGGTGAGTCTGCGTGTTCATTTCTTCCAAGTAAATATCAAAGAATGCCAATAGTGAGTCTTATTATTGGGATAAACTTATCTAGTGAACTGTTTTCCAAAGTGGATGGGCCCAGTTTACACTACCATGAGCACAAAAACATCACGTGTCTCACATTAACACCAACTCTCATATTATAATTTTAGCCTTTCTAGATGGTAGACAGTGAGATCTCATTTTGAAAGCATTGCTTTTCTGGTCTGAGTATATAACTCAGTGGTAGATCACTTGCCTATCATGCATAAGGCCCTAGGTTTAATCCCCAGAACTGCAAAATCAATAAGCATTTCAAAATACAAGCTATTTTTCCTCTGACAAATAATGTTGAGCATCTTTTCAAGGCAATTGGAATATTTATTTTTGTGAACTGGCTGTGCCAATATTTTACTTGTATCTTTTATCAACTTGTGTGTCTTGTATTACTAAATTATAATTATGAGAGCACATGGTATATTTGAATATAACTCCTGTAGGAGATAGAGGTTTTGCAAATATTTTCACCCAGATTCTGGGTGGTCTGTTAATTTTTTAAAAATGGCTTTGAAACAGCAGAAGTTCGACAATTTTTGTAAGACCAAAAACCATTTGTTTTACTGTTCTATCTGTACATGGTGCCAATCTAGAAAACCTTTTATCAAACCCAAGTTCATATGAATTTTCTCTTGTATGAAGTATGAAGAAACAGTTAAGATTCATTTTCTTGAGGTCAGGTCTCACTCTAGTCCAGGTTATCCTGGAACAACTCACTCTGTAGCCACAGGCTGGCCTCAGACTCATGGACATCCTCCTACATCAGTCTCCTGTGTGCTGAGACTAAAGGTATACACTACCATGCCTGGCTTAGGATTCATTTTTGTTTTTTGCATATGAATATCTAGGTGTTCAACACCATTTGTGAGAGAGACTGTCCTCTTCTCATTGGACTGCCCTGAGTCTGTTACAAAGTTAATTTGTCACGTGCAAGTAAGTTGGCATCTACATCTTATGCTCCATTCCCTCTCCTTCTGTCTATTTTAATGTTTCTATCACATTATCTTCTTGATTTCATGTCTTGGCAAACTTTGAACTTAGGTAGCCTGAGAGTTTGAACTATACATTTTCTGAATTGTTTTGATTATTTTAAGTGTTTGATTTTTATATAAGTTCTAGGTTTGGCTGGCTGATTTTTTTAAATTAAAGAGCAGGTAAAAGATTTTTGATAGGAATTGTATATAGCATCTAGAGAGTTTAATATGGGCAAAAATAGGCATTTTAATACTATTCAGCCTTCTAAATTAACATGCCACAATCTCCTGCTTTACTAGTTGTATTTTTATTTCTTTTAGCCATTCTTTTTGCATTTTTAGTATTTAGGTACGGTACCTGTTTTGCTATGTTTTTCATTAAGTACTTTATTTCTTTATGATTTTTTTTTTTACAATTTTTTTTGGTTCAACTTCCATCGCTATGAGCATTCACATTCTAAGTCTTATGGAAATCCTCTCTCCCCTTTAGTAAGTGTGATGGCTTTAATCAGATGTTCCCTACAGACTCATGTGTGCTGAACACTTGGTCCCAGCTGATGGCAATTTGGGAGGTGGAGCGTTTCTGGAGGCAGTATGTTTCTGGGGGCTGGCTGGCTTAGGGGTATTATAGCTAGCTCCTTCTTGCCACAACTCACTCTCCTGCTGCTGTTTTCCACCTGATGTGGCAGACGTGATGTCCAGACTCTGCTCATGCCATGCTTTCCGCAGCCATCTTAAAGCTTCACCATGACACTATAAACCAGAATAAAATTTTTTCCTCCCATCATTTGCTTTATCCCAGCAATGAGTAGGTAACTATAATAGTGAGTATCTAAGACAACAATGGAGCAAAATGTGGACACGTAGATTTAACTTTTATTTTATTTATTTCTATCTATTTATTTTATTTATTAAATAAATTTTATTTATTTACCTCAAACAAATTCTACAAATATAAGAATTGTGGACTTAATGGGGCAATGTACAATATTTTGTGTTTACACTGTCTACATTGTATTATTACACATATGTACATTATGTGATGGTTAAATAAGGTTAAAGATATTGATCTCCTCAAACATCATGTCTTTATGGTAAAATAACTCAGGGTCTGTAGCAGACAGCTTCAGGTTTGCTGAGATGAACTTCCAGACCAGGCACAGTTATGGAGGAAGGGATATTATTTATTGAAGCTTACAGATCCAGGGGAAGTTCCATAATGGCAGAAGAAACGACCTGCTCTCCACAGGGCCAAGCAGAGAGAGAAAAGCCAACCAGCCACCACAGCACACAGAGCAAAACTACAGCCAAAAGGTCACACAGCACACTTCAGGAACTCCTGCTAGGCACATTTGCATATCTTTACAATGGAATCTCAAACCATCACCACACCTTAAGACCGGGGCCCCCAGTGACCTTGCCTCTAGCAAGGTGATTGCAGATGCAAACTATAAAATAATAAAACACTGAATATATTGGGGGACATATATTCAAACTACCACAGGGTCCTTCTAGCTTTTTGAAGTATATTACATATAGTTGTAATATGTACTCACTCCACTGTTCAATAGGGCAAGAAGTCCTTATTTCTATCTAACTGTAACCCAAACCCCACTGTTCAAACTTTCTCTACACCCTCTTCTCATCTAATCTCTCCAGCCTCAGATAGTTACCCTTCTACTCTCAAAATCTTTCTTTTTAAAAAAAAATATTTATTAGAGACAGAGAGGGAGGGGGAGAATGGGCTCACCAGTGCCTCTAGCCACTGCAAGCGAACTCCAGATGCATGTGCCCCCTTGTGCATTTGGCTTTCGTGCGACCTGGAGAATCGAACTGGGATCCTTAGACTTTGCAGGCAAATGCCTTAACTGCTAATCCATCTCTCCAGCCCTCAAAATCTTTCTTTATATTATACATGGAAGTGAGGTCATGCAGTATTTTGTTTTTCTCTGCATGATCTATATTATTAAATACAATGATCTCCAGTTCCGCCTGTGGTGTGACAAAGAACCTTACACTCTTCTTAGCTAAATAGTATTACACTGTGGAAATGCAAGTATCTCATTTTAATCTGTTCCTCAGTTGATGAGCACCCATTTCTTGGTTATTTTGAATATTTTGAAATGTGAATGTTTTTTCAGCATCCTGATTTCATTTCTCATGCATGCTTACCCAGTAGTATGATTGCTGCATCATATCATAGTTTTATTTTGAATATTTTGAGCAATGTTCATATTCTTTTCCATAGGTTTTACTAATGTACATACCTACAAATAATGTGCAAAGATTTTCCCATACTGTAGGTTGTCTCTTTGCTTGGTGATAGCTTCCTTTATTGTTGTTCCGTATGGTTTTTTGTGTCATATCAAAAACGAAAAATAAAAACCTTGTTCATTCCAATGTGCTAAAGCATGTCCTCTCGTTTCTTCTATTAGTTTCATAGTTTCAGGACTCTAGTGCACTTTCAGTAATTGGTGAGATAGATAGGGGTCTAGTTCAGCTTATCTGCATGTGGGCTTTCAATCTTCCCATTTACTGAGCACCATTTACACCTTTGAAAAGGTGGCATGGTTCATCTTTAATCCCAGCACCTGGGAGGCTTAAGGACACCTTTGCTAGTGGTGCCAGGCATGGTGGCGCACGTCTTTAATCCCAGCACCTGGGAGGCAGAGGTAGAAGGATCACCATGAGTTCGAGGCCACCCTGAGACTACATAGTTAATTCCAGGTCAGCCTGGACCAGAGTGAAACCTTATCTGCAAAAACAAAAACAAAACAAAACAAAACAAAACAAAAAATTAGTTTACTCTTAGGATTTCTATTCTGTTCCATTTCTCAATGCATATATTTAAGATTCTTATATGTTAATATTTTATTCTACTACTATGTTAAATTCTCCTACAGATTTCTAAACTTGATAGAATTTTGCAGTTATGTCATTTGCTACTTAAGATAATGTTCTCCCTTTCTAATCCCTGTGCTTTTAAATTTTTCCTTTTATTGTATGATGTTGGATAGATGTATTAAGAGTAGGTATTCTTGGGGCTGGAGACATGGATTAACAGTTAAGGTTTGCAATGGCTAGAGGCCCTGGCGTACCCACTCTTTCTTTATATGCCTCTCTCTCTTAAATAAATAAGATATTTTTAAAAATTAGGGCAGACTGGAGAGATGGCTTAGCAGTTAAGGCTCCTACCTGTGAAGCCTAAGAAAGCCTGTTCGATTCTCCAGGTCCCACGTTTAGTCAGAAACAAAAACAATGCAAGCACACAATGTTGCACATGCACACAAGGAGACGCATGCATCTGGATTCTGTTCACAGCAGCTGAGAGGCTGCTGGTGTGCCCATTCTCTCTCTCTCTCTCTCAAATTAAAAAAAATGGGGGCTGGAGAGATTGTTTAGTGGTTAAGGCACGTGCCTACAAAGCCTAAAGGACATAGGTTTGCTTCCCCAGGACCCACATAAGCCAGATGCACAAGGTGGCGTGTGCCTCTGGAGTTTGTTTGCAGTGGCTGGAGGACCTGGTGCGCCATTCTCTTTCTCTTTTTTTTCTCTCCTCTCTCTGTTTGCAAATAATTTTTCTTAAAAATAGAATATAAATGGTTGTCTTGTTTCTAATCTTAAGGAGAAGACATTCAATTTTTTTTTTGGTGATTGCATGTGTGTGTGTGTATAGCGTGCGTGTTTGTGAGGTTATGCGTGTGCCACAGTGCACATCTGAAGGTCACAAGACAGCTTTTGGGTGTTGGTCCTCACCTTCCACTTCCATCGTTGTTCTCTGCATCGATTGCCAGGTTAGCTGGTCAGTGAGTTTCTGGCTAATTCCATCTCCCTTCTCTCCAGAGGCCATCTACAGTGTCCAGGTTATTTTTTTCCAAACTCAGGTACTCAGACTTGCTCAGCAAATGCTTTATCCATTGAGTCATCCCCCGTCCTCAATTGTCCATTACATAGGAAGGTATTAACTGTAGGGTCTTATTTCTTTTTCTGTTTCTTTATATCCATACTCTGCTAAGATTTTTTTGTCATGAATATATAATGAATTTTGGCAAGTGGTCTTCCTGTATCCATTGAGATATAGTTTTGTTTTTCGTTTTTTTTTTTTTTTGTTTTGTTTGTTTTTTGGTTTTTGGGTTTTGGGTGTTTTTTTTTGTTTGTTTTGAGGTAGGGTCTCGCTCTAGCCCAGGCTGACCTAGAATTCACTATATAGTCTCAGGGTAGCCTCGAACTCATGGCGATCCTCCTTCCTCTGCCTTCCGAATACGGGATTAAAGGCATGCACACCACGCCCGGCGAGATATAGTTTATAGTTTTTGTTAATCTCTGTATGGTCAATAATGTTGATTTTTCAAATGCTAAACCATCTGTCCTAAGAGCAGCCAAGTTTGAATGTCAGCTGTATGTATGCTTTGAGAGCTGAGTTGCTTCTAGAAAATTCACAAGACTTGTTTCAAAACCAGTGTTCACAAGACTTCCACCTGAATAGAGAAAGTGCCTTTTCCTGGAGATAAATTCACACACTAAAAGATGCATGGTACTTGAGGAAACAATGAAAAAGAGTGAATGGGACACTACAAACAAAAGACAAAATCATTACACTTAATTAAAGAGACAAAACAGTAGAACAAAGTGAGAACTACGTTATATGTAGTTGATGGGAAAAAATAAATGGTTGGAAAATTACTACTTATGAGGCTATAAAAATCCTGGGGATGCTTGAACTGTGCTGTGGAGTATTTAATACTATACAGCTAATTTGGAGCACAGTATTGTCAAGTTTACAGATGATACCCACAGCTCAGGAGTCAATCTCCAGGGATGTGTCTCAGCATTTAATGCTTGCTCACTAGAAAGTAAATGATGACATTCATATAGCAGTGCTGTATGTGAAAAGAGAATTTAAAAATTTCATAGTAATAAAAATGAATGAGTAATATGTGTGAATTTTAGAAACACAATTGAAAGAAAAATGTGCAAGTCACAGAAGCATTCTTATTATATACAGAAATTATTATATACAGCAAAAAAAGGTAACAGAAAACGTGGTTAAGCTTCAGCCAACCACAAGCTGCCAACTCATCACATCCTACCCAAGTAAGGCAATTTCAGAGCTGTAACTAACTAAACTGAATCTGTACCACACTTCCTTCTTCTGTCTATAAACATCGCCTGCCAATATTGCAGAATAGAGCTCTCTGACCCTCTCCTGGTTATAAATAGTGCTTGATTCATGAATTATTCTTTTCTCAAGTAATTCAATTTAAAAAATAAAAACAGGACTGGAGAGGTGACTTAGCAGTTAAGCTGCTTGCCTACAAAGCTAAAAGGACCCAGGTTTGATTCCCCAGAACCCACCTAAAGCCAAATACACAAGGTGGCACATGAGTCTGGAGTTTGTTTGCAGTGGCTAGAGGCCCTGGCTGCCCATTCTCTCTCTCTCTCTCTCTCTCTCTCTTTTCTCTCAAATAAATAAATAATAGATATTAAAAAATAAAAACATATTTCAATCTTATCACCTCATATGCAAATTCTTCTTAACAAGCTGGTCTGGGCTTGACAAGAGCAGACAAGACACCTTAGGTATCGGAGAGCATCACAAGAGAATAATTAAAGTTACAGATGCTGGGAGAATCCTAGCATGGATTTTTGAAAGCAAGTGACCATTGAGGGATACACGTGGCATAACCAGGCATCGCCAACATCTTACCGCTTATGCTGTTTATCCATTGAAACAAAAACGAAATTAAGTCTCCAATCGGAGTCAATGTGAAATGGGCAGTTAGTAAAATTAAACTGTTATTTGGAAACTCTGAACTGTGGAAAAAATGAAGGCTCTTTGGCCTTGTTTTAAAAGCTGACTTAATGGTAGTGCTGTCAGACTGTACAGTTTATACTTTAATAACCAAACTTTTACTGATTATTTGATATATGGATGCTCATTGACTGATAACTGCATCATTAGCTGAAAATGTCAAAAATGCATGTAATGTGAAACCTACTGAACACAGACTATATAGCCTAGCTGAACCTAACTGAAATGTATTCAAAACACATCCAAGCCATTAGAAATTTGAGAACTTGTAACTCTGTCTTTCATAAATCAGTCACCATCTGTATTTGTGTCCGTTTCCATTTAGAAATTTAGTTTATGGGATAAGTTGGGACTCTAACGGTAGTTCAATCAGCTGATAATATTGAATTCTTTCTTTTCTAACACGGTAAAATTCATACTCCTTAAACAATTAAGAAACAACCATTATATTTCCTTATCTCTAAGACATTATCGAAATGTAAAGATTGACAATGACATCATTTCATAGGGGACACTTTTTCATGAAATTGTTCATTGCAAGAAGTATCCTTTTTTTTTTTTTTTTCAGAAATATTAAGTGTGAGGAAACGACGAACTCTGGGATGGAGTTCTGGTTTTGCTGTGTGTCCTAGCTCTGTTGTTGAGTAAATCCATGCTGATGAGTCTACGTCTTCCTGGTAGGTTGAGGCTTCCAACCGGTACTGACCATAAATTCCAAGACACCATTATCCTGAACACTGTATTTCTCTAAATCCCATTGCCCGGAAGGATTACCATTCAGAATACTAAAATCCTAAAAGTTGTAATTCCCTTGGGTGAAGAAGGAAGGACTATGAAAGGTGAGAGGCTGAATCCTAGGGTAGGCACGTTATTCAGCCACGGAAACTCTGGAACAAACGGAAATCCGAGTAAGTCCTCACTCTTCAATTCGATGCGCTCTTTGATCAACCATCTTACAGCCTACAGGGCTAAGCAGTAGAATCCCATTAACTTTGTTATTGATTGTGCCTCTGATAAAATGGCAGCCTAAGCTGCTAAAAAAGGATTGAAACCACAGACCCTTCACATGTGCCTGCAGTGGTGTGTAAGGCGTGACCTTGAGGATGCCGGGGGCAGAAAACTCCAACCTCAGATCACTTGTGCCTTTTTCTGCATATGCTTCCTCTAAGAATCGTGAAGTTTACTCAGGAGCAGACTCCAGATGAGTTCAAGTTCCCTTACTTTCACACACCTCAGACTCCTCAATGTTGGCCTGGAGAGACAAACTTGAGGTTTGTCCCCTATTTCCACATGCTGGTTCCCACGAAATAATCTGGAAACGTTTCGTGCTTCAGTGATGCCATGGGCCACACAAAATTGTCTGGTTAGGTAACAGTCTTCAGTTGTTTTTTCTGTATTGGCACTCTTTCTACACTATGAAATTCCAGAAGCTTCTAATGAATTGATGCCACATTTGCCTGAAGAAGCTCTCAGCATTACTAACTGGTTGGAAAATGATTTTGTGCCCAGTAGGATAAAAAGACACACAGAAGATGGTGTGGCCGTGCCATCCCCAGCATTGTTTCTGCCAGGTTCGTGGTCTGTTTGTGAATGCCCATGGAATGGATTTGTGCATACCCCAAACGCCAGGGAAGGGTGCCACAGAAGATGAGAAAACTTAATAGGGGATGTGCACATTGGTACATATTAAATCATGGAAGAATTTTAAAATGAGTTGCACTTTGTAGAAAAATGAATGCAAACGTATTCTCCAAAGGAAGCCATGGCTTCATGAACAAAGCCGTTTAACATCATGCAAAACTACCTCCATACAATGTCCCATAATCATACTCTATCCATGTAATAAACTCTTCATATATGTCAAATTTGTTTTAGGGTTGTGTATAGGTATGTGTGTAGATTTACTTTTCCTCTCACTACCTCATATTGTCAGTATTATCTTTGAATTTTGCAATGACGTATATTTTATCTTTGCAACATGTCCAATGTTGTATATGTAGATTATATAAAGAATATTAGAGGGGCTACAAAGATGGCTTAGCAAGTTAAGCTCTTGCTTGTGAAGCCTAAGGACCCTGGTTCAAGGCTTGATTCCCTAGTACTCATGTAAGCCAGATGCACAAGGCTTCTGGGGTTCATTTGCATTGGCTGGAGGCCCTGATGTGCCCATTCTCTCTTTCTCTCGCTCGCTCTCTCTCTCTCTCTCTCTCTCTCTCTCCCTCTTTCTCAACCTAGCCAGGCGTGGTGGTGCACGCCTTTAATCCCAGCACTCGGGAGGCAGAGGTGGGAGGATCGCCGTGAGTTTGAGGCCACCCTGAGGCCTCCCAAGTGCTGGGATTAAAGGCGTGCACCACCATGCCTGGCTAGGTTGATTTTCTTTCTTCTTCAGGCATTTTATCCTAGCACCAAGACCAGTAACTTATATGATCTGCATTTACTTTTAGCAATACGGTAGCATATTGCTAGCTGTGTTACCGAGAATTCCATACCTATTTCAAAGTACCTAAGATGGCAAACTCATAAAGAGGAACAAAAAAAAAGCAACCCTAAGGAAGAAAGGGTTTATTTTTGGCTTACAGACTGAAGATCTAATCCATCGTGGTGGGAAAGTCATGGGGGCAGGAGCGTGAGGCAGTTGGTCACACTGCATCCACTGTCAAGAAGGGGAGAATAATGAGTGCTAGTGTTCAGCTTGCTTGCTTTTGTCTTTTTATCCGGTAGTCTAGGATCTCAGCCCATGGAATAGTGTCCCCCCTACAGTTAGGGTAGATTGTCCCACCTCAACCTAATCGAGAATTTCTTCAGAGACTTATCTGGGGAGCCGTCTCCTGGGTGATTCTAGATCTGATCAAGTTGATAATATTAATCATCACACTGATACAGAGGAATGAGAAGCATTTGTATGAGAAGCATCTGGCAGACTGAATGCCTTGTTCATTCTTATACTTATCTTGAGGCATCCTGCCGTTCCTCGCCAATCTTTTGCAGACTATAAAATTATATTATCCCCTTGTTTGCCTTTTTCATTTTCTACAAGCTCATTCATCTATTTCTGGAAAATATTATATATATATATATATATATATATATATATATATATATATATATATATATATATACTCTGTGATTTTTTTTCCTTGTCCTGAACTCTAAAAGAATATTTGTGATTAACTGCCTTTTGTGGCCTGTTTCTTTTCATTTTATGGCCAGACATTACTCTCTAGACTAGATACTTCTATAACTATTGCTATAAAGACTGCTCAAAATAAGAAAAGTATGTTTAGATTGAATTATAACCTTGAAAATATTAAAAAACGTTGACTGCCACGTATGAAGTATGGTGCCCGATTGTTATAAACTCCATTTAAAACATTAAATGGTTCCTGCATGAGAGAGACTGGTAGTCAAAGTTACATGAAATCAGATGGAGTAAAGAGAACTCTTTGTAAACCAAGCCTATGAATTCAAATCAACAAATGCCACCATCTTCAAATAACACATATTAAGTCCATAAGTATTTGAGTTCTGAAATCTATTAATAGGGAAAAAAAGGCATATGTTCTAAAGAAGATGTGAGGTGTCAGTGTGCTTTTGTCATGTGAGTGATACGGACATGAGGTGTAAATGAAACTTTATTGATAAAACACTTCTTGGTTCATTTACTTAATAGGAAATTTTTTTTTTATTTGATTCTGTTCCTCCACAAGTCAGCAAAGACTGAGTCTAGAATAGCTCCGTGAGTATAACAACGCCCCCACCCTCCCCAAATCAGGGCTGCTTGTGATGAGCAGCCATTTGGAAAACACTCTATCTCCCAGAATGGCCCCAAGTGCCCCAATCAGGCCTACGTTGCTCACACAGTACGGTCTTTATAAGGCCCGAGATGGAATTTCAATGAGGACTGAGGTCTGTTTTTCCAAACGCGGCATCTGGCTGCAGGGTTGGTTACGTGAATAGCCCAGCAGTTGGTTATACCTGTGGTTTCTGCTAATTAGCCTGAGGCTGTGCTGGATGCCTCCTCTGGCTTTCCAAATGCATCCAAGTTTTCGTCATCATCGCAATACGAAAGATGGCCAAAATGTGTGTGGGGGGGGGGAGGGGGGTAAAGTCCAGGGGCCTTTGAACTCGGTGTGAATACCTGTCTTATGGTGGACAGAGTGGATTATTTATTCCCTAGCCTACACTTATCCACTAATGATGGGTCAGGTCATTCGGATTTCAAATACAGTCATAATTAATCCTGAGGAAGTTTAGCCTAAGTGCAAGTTTCCTTTCCCTTTAAAACTGACCGTTTCCCCCCAAAGCAGGCAAATGTTTTCTTAAAAATTAAAACTATTTCCCCGTGCATCTGTCTCTGTCATGTTTTTTTTTTTAATTCATCTCTGGGGATACTGAACTATTTTGGACATTGGAGGATGTATATGTTTGTGCATGGGTGCATATATATTTATAAACAGGGTTTTACTATAAGGTTGGGGGAGATTCCTGGTAGAACTGTGGCCGGAAGGACCCACTTCCCATAGTAAAGACCTCTGGACCACACAGAGAACAGCCCCGTCCAGCCTTCCTCTCCCTTCTCTTCTCCATTCAGAAAAGACCCAATTCAGTAAGTATTTCCCGAGTGAGGTGCAAAACACGACCACGCCTTGCTGTCGACTGCAGGTTCTACGTTGACGAACTTGCTGAGGAGTGAAATGCTTCCCGGAAGGAAGAGTGTGGAACTGGAAGTCCAAGGACATGACTGCGTCTCCAGGTGTTTTCGTGGGCAAGCGAGATGCTTAGGGACAAATCCCTTCCAGGTCTGCCCTTATTCCTTCCGTGTCTGCAAGATGGAGTCTAAGTTTGATGCGTCTTTGAAATTTTCTCAGGTAAAAATCCGGGAAAAGCATTCAGGAAGTGTAAATAATTCATGGCTATCCAAAAGAGAGCATTAAAATTCTTAAAATTGGGCACCAATTGAGGTTAGGGGGCTATGTGAGACTATATTGAAACCGGGCCTGTCTTAGTATCAAGAACTCACGTGATGCTATGTCATAGTTGGCTTAGTCATGCTGTTTTCAAATCCAAGGAAAACAGATGCACTTTACATGATTCTTTCCTTTGTTTTTTTTTTTTTTTCCTCTGTCCATTTCCTATACCCTCTTCCTATACCAACTCTCCAATAAGAAACAAACAAATTTTAAAATTCTGTGTTTCTGGGCTGGAGAGGTGGTTCAGCAGTTAAAGGTGCTTGCTTGCAAAGCTGATAACCAAGGTCCAATTCCCCATTACCCACTTAAAGCCAGATGTACAAAGTGGCACACGCATCTGGAGTTTGTTTGCAGCTGCAAAAGGCCCTGGCATGCCCATTCTCTCTCTTCCCTTGCAAATAAATAAATAAAAGTATGTTTTTAAAGTTGCATGTTTTCTTTTTTTTTTTTTTTTCAAAAGCCTGTGTGTTCTTGTGTATGCAGGTAATGTGTACATGCATGGAAGCTAGAGGGCAGTGCGTCTTATTTTTGAGACAGTTTCTAATTGGAGCTCACCAATTTTGCTAGACTGGCTGGCCAGCGAACTCAGGAGACATGCCTGTCTCTGCCTCCCCAAGGCCTGTGCTATTCCCCTTTTTTTTTTTTTTTTTTTTTTGAGGCAAGCCCAAAAGACTGGCCTCTTTGAATGCAAGAGAGAGAAATGGCACACCAAGGCCTCCAGCCAGTGCAATCAAACTTCAGACACATGTACCCCCTTGTGAGCATGTACAACCTTGCACACTTGCGTCACAGTGCATCTGGCTTACGTGGGACCTGGAAAGTCAAACATGAGTTCTTAGGCTTCGCAGGCAAGCGTCTTAACCGCTAAGCCATCTCTCCAGCCCTATTCTCAATATTTTTGCATGATTTCTAGGGATAGAACTCATATTTTCACGCTCGAGAAGTCAACATTTTACCCAGTAAACTGTCTTCCCAGTGACCCTTTCAATTATTCTTAGCATTACAAGTTTTCTATTCCCCTGTCACCCTTAGTTTTGTCTCTGAACTTATTCTAGAGCAGGTCTTGGCATTTCTACAACTCACCCTCCCCCCTGCCCTCACCCCACTCTTACTTTGCTGTGCAAACAAGTATTCCCACAGCATTAATAAGCAATGGAGAGGATTTTTCATAAAGAATATTTCATAGCTGAAGGAAATGAGTGCTCACGTTGCTAGTCGTTCCCTAATAACCAAGCGCAATTTGATAACTATTCTTTCCAAGAAAATGTGCTCAACCTTTGACCTGGATAATGATTCCTGCCACCCAAATTTCTGTCTTTGTCCTTCCACCAACCTTCTTTTAATTCAAGAAGTCCAGGCACCAGTCTGAGGTTTCCTAATACCACAAGGTAGATCATGAAATCTTTTTTTCGGAACTCAATTTCAGGGGTTCAGTCAAGCCTTTTAGGGAGAGTTTATACGTATCTCTGCACACCTCTGCATTTAACTATGTAGGTAGGTTGAACCCAGATGAGTGACCATGGAGATTGGCAAGTGCTAGGCAGCAAGGCTTTCCCTTCCCCCACTGTCCCTGAGAACCTGTTGTTAAATATCTACCAACACTCAGTGGGGTGATGGCTTAATGACAGGTGCAGTGTGGGCACCTGACAGTGAGAATGAACACAGACATTTTGTCCCATAAATGCTCTCAGCTGAAAAGCAGCCCAGTTGTTTTCCATAGAGCAGGTGTCTCTTAGCAAAAGATTTCTCCTCACAACATCCAAGGAGTTAAATGCTTTTCCATCTCTTCCGGACTTTCTTTTTTACAAGAATTCCATGGAGGAGATTTTATAATGCACATCCTTCACAAATATAGAGGGATTGTTTAAAGGCTGAAGAAAGAAGTTTAACAATATTTATCTACATTTTTAGTTTACATAGAAATTTGCCCATGAGGGAGAGATTATTCCTGAAATAAGTGATGCTAATGCAAGTTTAATAGAAAACAAGTTTGACAGCTGTTGTGCTCCACTTAGAAAGAATACAAAGTAATCAAGACACTGTGGCAAATTCACTTACAAAGCCCAACTAGAAAAATATTGAAATGGAAAGAGCAAAATATTTGGTAGCATCAGGAAATGTGGCAGAAATGGTTTGAAGTTGAAAAAGATGCTGAGGTCAGAAGAGTCTGCTCAGGAAGTCCCCACAACCTGCGTGGAGATGCACCTAATCTCCTTCGAGGTTTCTTCGTGCTTCCAGGGAAGTGTTGCACACAAGCAGTCTACTGCCCAATTAGGGAGGAGAACGCATATGCAGAAAATACTTCTGGATAAGGGAATTATCATTTCCAATTAGCATATAAGCAAAGAGGATCTGGTGTAAGCAATGGCTCTGGGGGTCTGGAGACAGGCAACTCTGGAGGCCAATCTCACCTACAGTTAGGAGAACGCCACGAAGCAAAGTGCAGCCTTTAATTGGTGCATGGAGAGAGGAACCGGAAGTGGTACCAAGCAATTTGCACCCAGTGTACCAAGAAGAATCAAAATGCTTTCTAAATGTCGACCAATCATAGATAGCTCAGATTTTAAATATGCAACATTCCATGTTATTACAATAGCTACTTTAATAAAGGTTAAGTTATTTTTTTTTAAAGTAAAAATCCAGCATGTCTGAGCGTGTGATTCTGGTTGGGTCCTATCCCTTTTCGGGGATTCACTGAACTCGTGCCTGCCTCTCAACCGTTTGTTGTGGACACTACTTCTGGTTGCTTTCTATTTGAGGCATTAGTGTCAACTTTAAGTCTAGCTACTTGTTGAGATTTGCCTCTACTTTTTCTCTCTGATAAACTTTGTCAAAGATACTTAAGTATGTATATGTATTTTAATCTATCTTGCTTCTCAATTTCTTCCATTGATTCTTTTTTGAAAGAACTTTCCTAGCCAGAGGAAGGTAAGTTCTTATTTGTTTTTATTATTTCTTAGGGTTTTGTGTATATAATTATCTCATTAATGCAGAGAGTGAAAATGTTAGTAAAAGATTTCTGGGGAAAAGAAAAAAAACACTTTTTAAAAAAACTAATCAAAAGTACTAAGAGCCTTGGAATTTCTTTCCACTCTTGTTGTATTTATCCTCTCATTGCTGGGAAAAAGCACCCTACCAAAAGCAGCTGATGGAAGGAAAGTTTTTATTGTGGCTTACAGTCTTGAGGAGAAAGCAAGGCATGAGCAGAGGCTAGACATTACCTTTGCCATAGCAGGTGGAAAACAGCAGCAGGAGAGGGAACCAAGGTCTGGCCAGAGGGAGCTGACTATAACACCCCTAAGCCTGCTACCCGCCCCTCCCTGCAACACACCTCCTGCAGCAAGGCTCCACTCTCCCAAATTGCCATCAGCTGGGATCAAACACTCAGAACACGTGAGTTTATGGGAGTCACCTGATTCAACTCATGACAACTCCTTTGGTTTATGATGTGACTGTGGCAAGGATCTGTCTTTGATCTTTCCTTCTTGGACCATTTGTTAGATTATATAGTTATATGGAAGTACTTTTAGCTGTTGCCCAATACCACTGTCTTGACAAGGAGAACTAAATGTGCTTCCCTTTTACTATGAATTTTCAGTTTTCAAGTCATTTTATACACAGATTAGTCATTAGAAATCTCACTGAAATTTTCACTAGATGTGGAGAACACCCAAAATTTTATGTCAAAAATTTCTATCTTCAAGGAGGTCATGAGCCTTAGGGGTATAAAGCCTGTGCTTGTCTGGTTAAATGTATATATTATTCCCACCAAGCTGCCCTGTAAGCACTACACTTAATGTTCATATTCACATATTAATGCTACTCTCACTTCTGGTTAGAGAAGCTTCTCTTTTCAGATGGCGATGACCACTGGAATGACCCAAAAGGCAACATAGTGCTGAGAAGAAGGAATGGAGGAGTGCCCAGCACTGAAACACCTCTGTCACACCCTCCAAGGCTCTGGGTCCATTGCGGAAGAGGGGGTGGATAGAATAGAAGAGCCAAAGGAAGCGTACGACTCCTTACAATGCAACTGCCCAGAGAGAATTGGCCTCGATATCCATGACCTTGCAGTGCCTAGCAATACCTTCGCAAGACCCTCATAATAGAAGAAAACGATGATGACATCAACTTAAAAGAGAGACTAATGGAGAGAGGGAGGAGATACGATGGAGATTGGAGTTCTAAAGGGGAATGAGGGGAGGGGAGGGAAATATCATGCATTTTTTTGTATGTAAGCATAGAAATTGTCAATAAAAAAAAGAAAAAAACGAATTAAAAATTTTCTATCTTCAAGACATCTATGTAGGGACAAGATGATCTTTCTTTTTACTTTGTGGTAAAGTAAACAAAGAATTGATCTGACGTACTTCTGTTTGTCCTGTGTGTGATAGATTCACAACCAAAATTGGCAGAAGAGACTACTTTGAATTAATACTTATGGCCTGGGGGTGTTTGTGAGAAGCATTTAATTTCACCATAAAATAACAGCAAATTAACAAAAGAAATGGAGGGAAATGATGATCTGTGGGTGCCTGTGTGTGTGTGTGTGTATGTGTGCGGGCACATACATGTGTGTGTATGTGTGCGGGTGTATGCGTGAGTGTGCAGGTTCACATGCACATGTGCATGAGGAGGCCAGCGGACACCCTTTAGTGTCATGTCTCAGATGTCAACAACCTTTTTTAAAGACAGCATCTCTCACTGGCCTGGAAGTCACCTAATTAAGCTAGACTGGGTAGCTTTCAAGCCCCAGGGATCTTCCCGTCTTTACCTCCCAGCCTCGATATTTTACATTAGATTTCCATACATATGTTTTAATAAAACAGTGAGCATTTCAAATCAGAGTAGAAGCAAAGAGAATTGGATGGAATACAAAACTCTGGTTGGCTTGAGATAGGCGATCTAAATGGAGATAGTCTAAAGTTAGAATAGCCATTGAACGAGGCTACACAATAATCTTAATTTTCACCGAAGACCAGAGGAGGCAAAACGAGTTCCACATAATGTTTTATGCTCATTTTCCTCTAAATATTCACTTGGAGTTGTGTTGGCAGGATCAAGATCGAGACCCATCTTATAGAATCTCCAGGCCTATACATTCTGTAGACAATTTTCAGAGAGAATCATGTTTTCCATCCTATTTCCTCCTGCCTTATTATTGCCCAAAGCTGAGGGATCTCATTCAAGTTTCCTTTACCCATTCTCAAGCCTGCTTTCTACACTGTATTTAAATGTAATCCACTTCCCTGCCTAGACATGGTGAGCTTCTATGGATGTTCAAAACTTCCAAGACATGAATGGGCTTGATAGATCTCCTGAAAACCTGTGACTCTGCCTGATGAAAGCGCTTGGGACAACCAGCCACATAGTCCCTGGGGATTCAGAGCCACTCCAGTCATGTCCGTCTATGTCCATTAAGAGCTAGACAACCGATGCATTCTGTACCAACAGCTGGAGCTCCTGGGAGGTCCTTAACCATAGCCCTGAGAAACGGCATTGAAGTTATCCAGGATGGAGGTCACCGGCAGATGGAAAACTGTGGTGGGATTCTCACTGGGGAGGAGAGAGTGGAGGTTACAGCCGTTTTGCCAAATCCTCTGTGGCTGGATTCAGTGCCCAAGCAATGATTTCCATTGCGAATGCAGGTTAACATTGGTGGTATCTGTCTTTGCGAGGAAAACAAGTCCTGATATTGAGCACCACTCTCTCCTCAGGAGCCTCTGCCGAGATGTGCCCTGTGGGCTGGTGTCAATGGGAGAGCATCTTGTGTGGAGGAATTATTTCAGGAACAAAAACGCCTTGATAACATGAAATGAATGGCCAAGCAATATAAACGAATCATGCTGAAGTTCAAAGAGCCAATATTATTGTCTTTCAAAGTTTCCAGGTAGAAAGAAAAGGGAAACAGCTGATTAATCTTAAGTAATAAAAACACAAGAAAATATACGATACAAGCAAGCTTTGACTTTCTCTACTCCTTCACTCTTCCACTTCCTCCACCTCTTCCACTTGTACCACGCCCCCCACTCCCTCTCACTTGAAATTTGTTTTCTTTGAGTTTATAACACTCGACAACTAATGAGTAATTCCATCTACACACACCATGTTTCAAAAGGCTCTTTAGATCTCCACTATAAACAGTAATCTGCATTAAAAATCCATGACCATGCAATTCTAGCATTGTTCTGACATTAGCCAAAATGTTCAGGGCATTTTTCTTTTTTTGTTCTTTTTCTTTCTTTCTTTCTTTCTTTCTTTCTTTCTTTCTTTCTTTCTTTTTTTAAGTTTTTGGAGGTAGGGTCTCACTCTAGCCCAGGCTGACCTGGAATTCACTATGTAGTCTCAGGGTGGTCTTGAACTCATGGCGATCCTCCTACCTGTGCCTCCCGAGTGCTGGGATTAAAGGCGAGCGCTACCACGCCCGGCTCAGGCCATTTTCTTTAAAGGCCTGATTTCTCAACCAAGCAGTGAGGACAGACATGTGAAAGAGAAAACACAGCCAGTTGCACCATATCCATTGTATACAGGTGAAGCAAAACATCCATAACCAGTGATGTAAATGAGTTTTGTTTGGGGTCTGGAAACAGTCTGTGAGGAAGGGAGGAAGATGGGCTATAGAATTAGACAGTGGTACACTGCTGGGGTACGCTAAGGCCTTTGTCATCGACAGCTCAGGAATTAAAAATGAATTAATTTTTTTAAATATATAAGCCACGCGCCAAATGCGTAGGGGACTCTGACCATTCAATGAGAGCTGTTCTGGGTTCAGGCTTTTAGATGCATGCTAGGCAGACACCAGAGAGCGAAAATTCATTTGCAGAAGGATCACTTTGAAGGTAGACACCACCACCCAGAAAGAGCACACAGACACAAAAAGCTGATAGCTTCTCCTCCCCTCCATCTCTTCCACCTTCTCCTCCTCCTCTTCCTCTTCCTACTCCCATCACTGATGATGACACAGTGTGATGACCATATAAATATATATATATATATATATATATATATATATATATATATAGCCTCTGCAGATGATTTCTCTTCAACCTTAAAGTTATGCCTATTTATTTTACTGCACTCCATCAATCACACAGGAGTCTCAAGGTAGCAAACACACCCGTGTATGCACATAAACACACTTTCCCTACACTGGAGTTAAGGGTTAAGTACAGTTTGGCATGCCTCTTAATTATAATGCACCAGTAAAACTATCTCGGGGTCACTATAATGTATTTCTTGCTGTGGTTGACTATCCAATAGTTTCTGAGAACCAGTGAGTTGTTTCCAGAGCCTCCACTCTGCCTTCCACACCGCCAAATCCCCCGAGTTCCTCCAAAGTGGCACTGTCACGTGATGGACGCAGGACAGCCAGACATCAAACAGACTCCGGGTCACTTCGCTCCTTTCCAGTCTCATCTTTCTTTGATCTTGCTGACTTTTTTAGGATTTGTTTTGATTACCACTTACCTTCTGAGAACGTAAAACTGTGCATGTCCTATTCATCAGGGCTGCTGATTTCTGTGTTTAAAAAGACTTTTCTAATTGCCCTCTCTCCCACCGGTCCCAAAGGCTCATTTCACCACCTCTGCCATTGTTTTGGCCTGTGATTGATTATTAAGACCCCTCATTTCCTGTGTACTGCTGTTCTTCTGTGTAACCCTCTGATGGCTTATAGATCTAATTAAATTCAATAAACACGTATTAAGTGCCTATTTTCCAGGCTGTGTGCCAGGCTCTACCCAGTCAGTCAAAACTCAATTATATACTGGGTGTGTGTGTGTGTGTGTGTGTGTGTGTGTGTTTTGTGTTTTTCCTTTAGGCCTGCTGTCTAGTCAACCAGAAAGTAAGCCTTCTCCCCAGGCCTGGACCTCATCATATGCCTTTTTCTCCCTATGTTTTATGTTTCACTCGCAAGCTTCCTGGTTGATTTATTTACTTTGTGTCTCTAGCTTAGTCTGCTGGGTATAGGGCATTCTTCTTCAACTCTCCAATGGCTCTACGTGGTTGGAAGTTGAGACCTCAGAGACACATCTCAGTTCCACTGATAGACAGGAGTCCTGTGGAGCTATACAGCCCTCGATAGACTCTGAGAACTTTCTGCAATTTGAGGGCCCTTCCTAAAGGAGGCAAACTTAGGGATTTGAAGAGCCACTCCTTTCCCAGCTCTCCCCCTCCTTCCTGCTCCTTGGGATGGGTGGGAATTATGTTAGCTGCTTAGCTCACTTGTGCCCACCTGCCGAAGTTGGGGGAGAAACCAAGCACTTTGGTTCACTTGAGGAAAGAGACGTTCAAAGAAATCTCAATAGCATTTTGTTAACTGCCTGAAGTTGGCTTGAGATGGGGGAAAGCGTAGGTATACACTGTTCTCCGTTTGGGTCACCTTGTTAGACACTTTACTAATTATGGAGGCGATTCAAAGCACGCTTTAGTAGATATTTTCAGGTGCACCAATTAGGAATAGAAATAGGAGCCCGAGGCACTTCACATGACGTTCAACGCCCAACATTCAACACCCGGCATAGCCGGACAGGGCAGTCACTTATGGAAGGTGTTTGGCTACAGTTTTAACCCTAATAGAAATGGGAACGCTTGGAAACTTTAGAGAATGGCTCACACTCTACGTAGATTTCCCCCATGCCAAACAAAACAATATTAAGCATTTAAAACTTTTTATCAACACTTGTATTTCTTTTTCTGACATAAATTTGTATTATGGAAAAATGGGGCCCCAAATATGGGAATTACCTTACAAAATCAGACCATAGAGCACACACTGTTTTGTGACTTTTTTTTTGTTGTTTTTACTGCACTGGTGGGTCGCACTTGTTGCTGTTTCATTTGATTCTGGATTAAGTGTTTTTCTATCCAAGTGGGTTCCAGTGTGAGCTCTGTGTCATGAATAAATATTGCATTTGATAAAGAGAAGAGAATTTGGAACCTGGGAAGATGCCCCAGTGGGTAAAGTGCTTTGTTATAGAAACTACATTTCCAGTATCCACCTAAATGCTGGGCTTGGTGGTATACACTTGTCATCCCAGCACTGGGGAGAAAGAGGAGAGCATTTCTGGGGCTCGCTGGCTACTTAGTCTAGCTGAAGCAATGAGCTCCAGGTTGATGGAGAGATCTTGTCCTAAAAACTGAGGTGGAGGGCTGGAGAGATGGCTTAGAGGTTAAGGCATTTGCCTGTGAAGCCAAAGGACCCAGGTTCAATTCTCCAGGATCCACTTAAGCCAGATGCACAAGGTGGCACATGCATCTGGCATTTGTTTACCGACAAATGTTTACCGGCTGTAGCCGACAGCCCTGGCGTGCCCATTCTCTCTCTGTGTATCTGCCTCTTTCTCTCTCTCTGAACTAAAGTTAATAAAAAAATTTATTTAAAAAACTGAGGTGGAAAGAAACTGAGCAAGATAGCATATGCTGACTTCTGACCTCCATATGCACATGCACACATGTATGTGTGCACTCACATATACATGGACATGCATACACACATGCATACCACACACATGCAACTTTAAAAAAAACGAGGAAAGAATTTTGATGAGATCAATTTTGTAAGGGCTTTTTGTTACTGTAGAATTACGTAAAGTCCTTAATGAACTAAAGTGCATTGTAATTCATTTGTAAAAGAGGAGGAAAATGGCTATTTTATATTTTAGTTACTTATGAGAGAGAGAGAAAGAGGCAGATAGAGAGAGAAAGAGAGAGAAAGAGAATGGACACACCAGGGCCTTTAGCCACTGTAAATGAACTCCATATGTCACCTTGTGCATCTGGCTTTATGTGGGTCCTGGGGAATCAAACCCAGATCCTTAGGCTTTGCAGGCAAGTGCCTTAACCACTGAGTCATGTCACCAGCCATATCATTCTTAATGATATGGGATAGCACACCATCTCCTTAGGTTATCTTCCCACGTATTCAGTTTATACAGTGTCGTCATACGTACTCTACGTGTGTATTTGTGCAATTTATTTTTTTTTTTCGTTTGTGCAATTTTGATAACCCATCATTGCTTACCCTGTTAGGTACAGTAAGGCCCGGGTCGACTCATTTTGTTATCTACTTCTGTGTTTGGGCTTCATAAAAATACTTTGACCACAGACACAACTATTAGGATTTTGCTTTCAGTTAAGACTGCCATGAAATTTGAGCAGAACTGTCCCTTTGTAGTAGAAAAATAGCAACAGTTTGACTTTCCAGCCAGGATTCACCACCATTAACAGTGGTCTCTCTCTTTTTCTCTTTGACTTTGTGTCCTATCTAAGATTTGTCCCACCCAGCTAGCAGCTTTGTTTGGCTTCTCCGAAGCATATTGGTCTCTTGTTACCACAGTTGTATAAGTCCTGTGGTTTCCCATTTACTCTGTGTTTAAATGAAAAATGTATATCGTTTCTCTCTCAAGTTAAGTTGTGCTTATCAGCACTTTGCATAACACAGTCTGAAGACAGATTTTCACCGAACGAGCTGCTGGGCCCTGCTGCTGTACGGCTTCTTTAAAAAGCAGAGGTTTCAGAAAACAGCTTATCCATCAATAGCTCCGATGGGACTTTGTGGTTACTTTGCACAAACACAGCCCCTTGCTCTTTCAACCCTATCACCACGAAAGATAGTTGGCTTTCTGTGCCAGCTCTATTCCTTTTGATATTAAGACTTTTTTTTCCCCTCTCTCATTCTGTGTATCATGGGCGGTGCTGAGAAATTTCTATAAACACTCAGCTCAGCAATGTGTGATGCGCTTCACGCAGGCCCATAAGAGGTAAAGCAATGAAACGATGGCTTGGACTTCATTCTCAAGCAGAACGTAAGGGTAGCTGGTCTTTTACGCTTCAACTTCAGTTGAATTGTCTCACAAAAATACATGTTTCCAGTGAGCATTATAGTTATCATGTTTGAAAACTGTACTATTCATATAAAGAATTGCTGAGGGGATCAGTTATATTTTCCAAATGGTGATCTCTTCTTATCTTTTTTAAAATATATTTATTTATTTGAGAGAGGGGCGGAGGAAGAGAGAAAGAGGAAGAGGCAGATAGAGAATGGGCATGACAGAGAATGCGCACCTTGGGTACTGGGGAATCAAACCTGGGTCCTTGGGCTTCTCAGGCAAGTGCCTTAACCACTAAGCAATCTCTCCAGCCCTTTCCTTTTATTTTTAACTTCATTTTAAACATTTATTTTATTTTATTTATTTGAGACAGAGAGATTGAGAGAGGCAGTAGATTGAGAGAGAGATTAAGAGAGGCCAGCAACTGCAAATGAACTCCAAATGTGCATCTGGTTTTATGTGGGTACTAGGGAATCAAACCTGGGTCCTTTGGCTTTGCAGGCAAGGCCATAACCGCTAAGCCATCTCTCCAGCCCTGATCTTTTTTCTTTAAGGCCTGATTTCTCAACCAAGCAGTGAGGACAGACATGTGAAAGAGAAAACACAGCCAGTTGCACCATATCCATTGTATACAGGTGAAGCAAAACATCCATAACCAGTGATGTAAGAGTTTTGTTTGGGGTCTGGAAACAGTCTGTGAGGAAGGGAGAAAGATGGGCTATAGAATTAGACAGTGGTACACTGCTGGGGTACGCTAAGGCCTTTGTCATCGACAGCTCAGGAATTAAAAATGAATTAATTTTTTTAAATATATAAGCCATGCGCCAAATGCGTAGGGGACTCTGACCATTCAATGAGAGCTGTTCTGGGTTCAGGCTTTTTAGATGCATGCTAGGCAGACACCAGAGAGCGAAAATTCATTTGCAGAAGGATCACTTTGAAGGTAGACACCACCACCCAGAAAGAGCACACAGACACAAAAAGCTGATAGCTTCTCCTCCCCTCCATCTCTTCCACCTTCTCCTCCTCCTCTTCCTCTTCCTCCTCCCATCACTGATGATGACACAGTGTGATGACTATATATATATATATATAGCCTCTGCAGATAATTTCTCTTCAACCTTAAAGTTATGCCTATTTATTTTACTGCACTCCATCAATCACACAGGAGTCTCAAGGTAGCAAACACACCCGTGTATGCACATAAACACACTTTCCCTACACTGGAGTTAAGGGTTAAGTACAGTTTGGCATGCCTCTTAATTATAATGCACCAGTAAAACTATCTCGGGGTCACTATAATGTATTTCTTGCTGTGGTTGACTATCCAATAGTTTCTGAGAACCAGTGAGTTGTTTCCAGAGCCTCCACTCTGCCTTCCACACCGTCAAATCCCCCGAGTTCCACCAAAGTGGCACTGTCACGTGATGGACGCAGGACAGCCAGACATCAAACAGACTCCGGGTCACTTCGCTCCTTTCCAGTCTCATCTTTCTTTGATCTTGCTGACTTTTTTAGGATTTGTTTTGATTACCACTTACCTTCTGAGAACGTAAAACTGTGCATGTCCTATTCATCAGGGCTGCTGATTTCTGTGTTTAAAAAGACTTTTCTAATTGCCCTCTCTCCCACCGGTCCCAAAGGCTCATTTCACCACCTCTGCCATTGTTTTGGCCTGTGATTGATTATTAAGACCCCTCATTTCCTGTGTACTGCTGTTCTTCTGTGTAACCCTCTGATGGCTTATAGATCTAATTAAATTCAATAAACACGTATTAAGTGCCTATTTTCCAGGCTGTGTGCCAGGCTCTACCCAGTCAGTCAAAACTCAATTATATACTGGGTGTGTGTGTGTGTGTGTGTGTGTGTGTGTGTGTTTTACTTTTCCTTTAGGCCTGCTGTCTAGTCAACCAGAAAGTAAGCCTTCTCCCCAGGCCTGGACCTCATCATATGCCTTTTTCTCCCTATGTTTTATGTTTCACTCGCAAGCTTCCTGGTTGATTTATTTACTTTGTGTCTCTAGCTTAGTCTGCTGGGTATAGGGCATTCTTCTTCAACTCTCCAATGGCTCTACGTGGTTGGAAGTTGAGACCTCAGAGACACATCTCAGTTCCACTGATAGACAGGAGTCCTGTGGAGCTATACAGCCCTCGATAGACTCTGAGAACTTTCTGCAATTTGAGGGCCCTTCCTAAAGGAGGCAAACTTAGGGATTTGAAGAGCCACTCCTTTCCCAGCTCTCCCCCTCCTTCCTGCTCCTTGGGATGGGTGGGAATTATGTTAGCTGCTTAGCTCACTTGTGCCCACCTGCCGGAGTTGGGGGAGAAACCAAGCACTTTGGTTCACTTGAGGAAAGAGACGTTCAAAGAAATCTCAATAGCATTTTGTTAACTGCCTGAAGTTGGCTTGAGATGGGGGAAAGCGTAGGTATACACTGTTCTCCGTTTGGGTCACCTTGTTAGACACTTTACTAATTATGGAGGCGATTCAAAGCACGCTTTAGTAGATATTTTCAGGTGCACCAATTAGGAATAGAAATAGGAGCCCGAGGCACTTCACATGACGTTCAACGCCCAACATTCAACACCCGGCATAGCCGGACAGGGCAGTCACTTATGGAAGGTGTTTGGCTACAGTTTTAACCCTAATAGAAATGGGAACGCTTGGAAACTTTAGAGAATGGTTCACACTCTACGTAGATTTCCCCCATGCCAAACAAAACAATATTAAGCATTTAAAACTTTTTATCAACACTTGTATTTCTTTTTCTGACATAAATTTGTATTATGGAAAAATGGGGCCCCAAATATGGGAATTACCTTACAAAATCAGACCATAGAGCACACACTGTTTTGTGACTTTTTTTTGTTGTTTTTACTGCACTGGTGGGTCGCACTTGTTGCTGTTTCATTTGATTCTGGATTAAGTGTTTTTCTATCCAAGTGGGTTCCAGTGTGAGCCCTGTGTCATGAATAAATATTGCATTTGATAAAGAGAAGAGAATTTGGAACCTGGGAAGATTCCCCAGTGGGTAAAGTGCTTTGTTATAGAAGCTACATTTCCAGTATCCACCTAAATGCTGGGCTTGGTGGTATACACTTGTCATCCCAGCACTGGGGAGAAAGAGGAGAGCATTTCTGGGGCTCGCTGGCTACTTAGTCTAGCTGAAGCAATGAGCTCCAGGTTGATGGAGAGATCTTGTCCTAAAAACTGAGGTGGAGGGCTGGAGAGATGGCTTAGAGGTTAAGGCATTTGCCTGTGAAGCCAAAGGACCCAGGTTCAATTCTCCAGGACCCACTTAAGCCAGATGCACAAGGTGGCACATGCATCTGGCATTTGTTTACCGACAAATGTTTACCGGCTGTAGCCGACAGCCCTGGCGTGCTCATTCTCTCTCTGTGTATCTGCCTCTTTCTCTCTCTCTGAACTAAAGTTAATAAAAAAATTTATTAAAAAAACTGAGGTGGAAAGAAACTGAGCAAGATAGCATATGCTGACTTCTGACCTCCATATGCACATGCACACATGTGTGTGTGCACTCACATATACATGGACATGCATACACACATGCATACCACACACATGCAACTTTAAAAAAACGAGGAAAGAATTTTGATGAGATCAATTTTGTAAGGGCTTTTTGTTACTGTAGAATTACATAAAGTCCTTAATGAACTAAAGTGCATTGTAATTCATTTGTAAAAGAGGAGGAAAATGGCTATTTTATATTTTAGTTACTTATGAGAGAGAGAGAAAGAGGCAGATAGAGAGAGAAAGAGAGAGAAAGAGAATGGACACACCAGGGCCTTTAGCCACTGTAAATGAACTCCATATGTCACCTTGTGCATCTGGCTTTATGTGGGTCCTGGGGAATCAAACCCAGATCCTTAGGCTTTGCAGGCAAGTGCCTTAACCACTGAGTCATGTCACCAGCCATATCATTCTTAATGATATGGGATAGCACACCATCTCCTTAGGTTATCTTCCCACGTATTCAGTTTATACAGTGTGCGTCATACGTACTCTACGTGTGTATTTGTGCAATTTATTTTTTTTTTCGTTTGTGCAATTTTGATAACCCATCATTGCTTACCCTGTTAGGTACAGTAAGGCCCGGGTCGACTCATTTTGTTATCTACTTCTGTGTTTGGGCTTCATAAAAATACTTTGACCACAGACACAACTATTAGGATTTTGCTTTCAGTTAAGACTGCCATGAAATTTGAGCAGAACTGTCCCTTTGTAGTAGAAAAATAGCAACAGTTTGACTTTCCAGCCAGGATTCACCACCATTAACAGTGGTCTCTCTCTTTTTCTCTTTGACTTTGTGTCCTATCTAAGATTTGTCCCACCCAGCTAGCAGCTTTGTTTGGCTTCTCCGAAGCATATTGGTCTCTTGTTACCACAGTTGTATATGTCCTGTGGTTTCCCATTTACTCTGTGTTTAAATGAAAAATGTATATCGTTTCTCTCTCAAGTTAAGTTGTGCTTATCAGCACTTTGCATAACACAGTCTGAAGACAGATTTTCACCGAACGAGCTGCTGGGCCCTGCTGCTGTACGGCTTCTTTAAAAAGCAGAGGTTTCAGAAAACAGCTTATCCATCAATAGCTCCGATGGGACTTTGTGGTTACTTTGCACAAACACAGCCCCTTGCTCTTTCAACCCTATCACCACGAAAGATAGTTGGCTTTCTGTGCCAGCTCTATTCCTTTTGATATTAAGACTTTTTTTTTCCCCTCTCTCATTCTGTGTATCATGGGCGGTGCTGAGAAATTTCTATAAACACTCAGCTCAGCAATGTGTGATGCGCTTCACGCAGGCCCATAAGAGGTAAAGCAATGAAACGATGGCTTGGACTTCATTCTCAAGCAGAACGTAAGGGTAGCTGGTCTTTTACGCTTCAACTTCAGTTGAATTGTCTCACAAAAATACATGTTTCCAGTGAGCATTATAGTTATCATGGTTGAAAACTGTACTATTCATATAAAGAATTGCTGAGGGGATCAGTTATATTTTCCAAATGGTGATCTCTTCTTATCTTTTAAAAAATATATTTATTTATTTGAGAGAGGGGCAGAGGAAGAGAGAAAGAGGAAGAGGCAGATAGAGAATGGGCACGACAGAGAATGCGCACCTTGGGTACTGGGGAATCAAACCTGGGTCCTTGGGCTTCTAAGGCAAGTGCCTTAACCACTAAGCAATCTCTCCAGCCCTTTCCTTTTATTTTTAACTTCATTTTAAATATTTATTTTATTTTATTTATTTGAGAGAGAGAGAGATTGAGAGAGGCAGTAGATTGAGAGAGAGATTAAGAGAGGCCAGCAACTGCAAATGAACTCCAAATGTGCATCTGGTTTTATGTGGGTACTAGGGAATCAAACCTGGGTCCTTTGGCTTTGCAGGCAAGGCCATAACTGCTAAGCCATCTCTCCAGCCCTGATCTTTTTTTTTTTTTTTTTTTTTGGTTTTTCGAAGTAAGGTTTCACTCTAGCCCAGGCTGACCTGGAATTCACTATGTAGTCTCAGGGTGGCCTTGAACTCATGGTGATCCTCCTACCTCTGCCTCCTGAGTGCTGGGATTAAAGGCGTGCGCCACCACGCCTGGCCAGTCCTGATCTTTTCTTCTAAATACCTCCTGGTGTTCTCACCTGCTTCATTTATCTACTCAACAGCTGTAACTTTCTCACAGTGGTCCACATTTCAGAGTTCTTCTCCTCCTGTACTTGTGGAGCACTTGTGGTCTAATGGAGGTTGTGAAAATGTAGACATCAAGGTTGTAGCATGGACTTTTCCAGGAGTCCATTAGACTCTACATACAAAGGCATCTTGACAAAAGTTATCGTTGCTGATACACGTTTGCCAGTGGGGGTCCACATTCAATACTCCACATGAGTAGCGAAGAAAGTTGCAAGGTCAGAGACCTGCCTTCCAGCAGCAAGTGGAAGTTGAGGAAGCTATGAGGGGAGTCTGCAGAAGAGTCACCCATCAGCTATTCCGTAATTGATGGCCTGACCTGAGTTTGGGAAGGAGGAGTGGTGACACATAAATTCGTTTATTTAAAAAAAAAAAAAAAAAAAGAGCAATATTTAAATAGGTTCACAGCGTGACAATTATCTTTGCAACTTTGGAGAGACCAACTTGTCTGGAACAACTTGTCCTTTCGTGACTTGTTTAATGTTTTCTACTGCCTCCCGTTATTCCATGGGTTTTAAAAAATTATCTGGAGAATTCTTGAGAAACGCCATGAGCCATTTACCTGGAAGCCATTCGTGGGCACCACGTTTACAACAAGGGTTTAGTGATCTCCTATTAGGCCACTGTTGTTGCTATATTTTCAAAATTTTCTGAACCACAGTCATTATAGATTCATCAACTCAATTGTCGTGAAATTCCTGGGAAACAAACACATTGCCCTTCTGTCACAGGACCCAGAGAACTAGAGGGGTAAGCAGTTGCATGATGTCACTCAACTTGTAAGGGTCAGGCCTCAAAGCAAACATCTCGGTAGATTGTCCTTGTATACGTCCCCTCCCTTTCTCTCTGTGATCCCCCAACTTACTTCTAGGACCAACCTCAGGGTCAACCTGTAATGGTCTCTTTATCTGGTGTCTGGCTACTGTTTGCTTTAGGGAATAGCAAACAAACCCTTCTCTTCCTTGGGACTTCTTATCAACTAGACAGCCCCAACACTCTGCTTGTTTACAGAAATCAGATAGTGTTTGTGTTGGCACATGAGTGACAGCGTGTGGGAATTAACATACCTCTTCCAGGGGTGGCACAAAATAGAACAAGGTTGCTCTTGAAACTAGAGTGATAAAGAACACAAGATATGGTATTCAAAGGAGGCTGTGTGTGTGTGTGTGTGTGTGTGTGTGTGTGTGTGTGTGTGTGTGTGTAGCAAGGATGAAATCTGAGGTGCCTGCTCCAGGCTGGGATCCAACTGCTTGAAGCATTGTGAGTTTTATGAAGGTAGTAGCTATTAGTAGACATCTGGGGAATGAACTTTCTGGAGAAGCTGCTGAGGGAAGTAGGAAGTGGTAGAGGAAATGATATTTTCCAAGCTCCCTCGTGTGTCATCTAATGGCACCAGTGAGGAGACTGTGAGAGGAGGTCTAACTGCCCCTGTCAGCACGTCTGTGGGGCCTCTTGCATGGCCTGGTCTTCCATTGGCCAGAAGGCAGCTGGTTGGAGATTGGAAATTACTGTCATGTAAGTTCAGCCAAGTAGAAGCTGGATCCAAGTCATGCCAGCTCCACCCTGAGAGGACTGTGGGTGAGTCAGGCTTTCCCCGGGATGCAGGGAACCTTCTGTGAAGCCAGAGAAAATCCCTCCGGAAATCACGCCTAACCAGAAAGGCTGCTGGGCCAGTGTGAATCTATCACCAGAGAGGAAAAACACTATCTTCCCCACGATGAATGAAGGATCTGTTCCCTCACCGCAGTGTCTCTAAAGTGCCACCCAGCGCCACACCTCCGTGGTGAAATGACCCATTTTCAGTGGGCTGCCGACGAGACTGTTTCTCTCTTCAGAGCTCTTAGATGCTGTCCAGGTGCTCCATTTCCCTGACTGAAGTCACTTCCCTGCTCCTTGGCATGAAGTTACAAGCTTGAATAGAAGCCTGTCCGATGGTTCTGACATAAAACAAACTGAGTATCTCTGCCCCACCTCTAACCATTTGTCTCTGCCAGCTAGGGACACTCCTACGTTTTAATACTTTTCTCAGGGTTGATAGGCATGCTAGACAAGAGTGAGGACAGGACGTTGAGTCTCCAAAAGGAAATATGGTGCCTCAAACAGAGACGGTGTGTCACGGCTATTTCATGGCTTGCTGATAGTTAAGCAAAAAGGTAAACAAAAATTCAAATTCAGGGATCACTAAATTAAACAATGCTTCATGGATTTCTTTACTGTACAATTTATTCCTGTGATTTTATGTTCATAGTCACTGGGAATCTCCAGAGACGAGTAAAATAAGCAATGTTTCTTAAATGTTCTCTGAAATGACATAAAATGTTTTATTTGCTTTTAGGTGTGATATCCTATAATATTAAAGTGCAAAGGTGGTAGGTACCATGCCATCAAAATATAGTAAAACATTTCATGTTCAGAATGAGAACACTGAATACACAGACAAGATTCTACTTTGCCCATAAAATTTGCTTTATGATTGTGAACTAAACCATTAAAAGTTACTCAGAAGGATGTTTTTTTTGAAGAGTAACAATGAGACAGGATACTTAAGTAGCTAGCCTGTCAATGTGTATTGGATATGTAAACATATCTTGCAATACTGATAACTGAGTTTGTGAGAAATGGCTCCAGGCTTTTTAAAGATAAATAATAGAGGTAAAAAATAAATGGATAGTTTGTGTGTGCGTGTGGATGCACACAAGGATAATACATAGGTAGTTAATTTTTATTGTAAAAGAGGCATGCCAAAGGCATTATGAATGAGAAAATAAAGTTCCAGTTTCAATCAGTGACTATATCTCAAGAAAACAACTCAGAAAAGAGGGGAGAAAACCTGGCATTTTCCTTTGGCCTCCATGCACATGATCATGGGAGGTGGACATCTGCATGCACACGCGTGCACACACACACAAAGTACTACTGAATAAAATTTATAGTCATGGTTAAAAATATAGGGGAAACCAGGCATGGTGGCACATGCCTTTAATCCAGCAGAGGAAGGAGGATAACCTTGAGTTCAAGGCCACTCTGAGACTACATAGTGAATTCCAGGTCAGCCTGGGCTAGAGTGAAACCCTACCTCAGAAAGAAAAAATGAAAAGAAAAGGAGAGGGAAACCTGACATTTTCCTTTGGCCTCCACAAACAAGCTCATGGGATGTGCACGTGTACACACACAGCCACACCCACCCCACACACACATCACATCATATCACACCACAATACTACACAGATATATGTCCCTGCCCAAACAAAGTACTGCTGAATAAAATTTACAGACATGATAAAAGAAAAGGAAAGGAGGGCTGGGGAGAGAGCTCAGCCTGCTTTGAAAGCACAAGGACATGAGTTTGAATCCCCAGAACACATGTAGTGAGAAAGCTAGACATGTGTTGTATAGTCAGCTTCACATTACTGGGATGAACTTTTGAACCAGGAACACGTATGAGAGGAGGGGCTTTACGGAAGCTTCCAGATGGAGGGGAACTTCCGCGATGATGGGAGCAGCTGGTTCCCTTTCATGGGTCCATGCAGACAAATCACCACCAGCAGCACCACCAGCAAGCACACTCCGGGAACCCCAGGCAGAGCTCAAGCACTCAGCACACCTTGGGCTAGAAATCAGGTCCACCCCTCCAGCCAAGTTACAAGCTTGAATAGAACTCCTGAATGTCTTGGGGGGATGTCCATTCAAACTACTACAGCATGGCACTGTGCATTTGTAATCCAAGTGCTGGGAGGTGGAGACAAGTGAATCCTTGTTCACTGGCTGTTAGTCTAGGCGAATTGGTGATCTCCAGTCCAATGAGAGGTCTTGTCTTAAAGTGAGCTGTATTGCTGAGGGTAATACCTGAGGTTGTTTTCTGGCCTCTGCATGCATGTACATACGTGCATGTTTACTTCCACGCACATGTGCACCCACACATACATGAAAATGCATACACGTGTGTACTGCACACATGCTAAAAAAAGAATGAGAAAAGAAATAAATAAAACAGCATTAATGAAATCCAATGCGCACATCACCTTGAAGGAAAGAAATAATAAGAAAATTTCTTAATGATGCAGAGTAATAAAATTACTGTGATAATACAGTAGAAAAAATTTGAGAGCTGGAGAGATGGCTGAGTGGTGAAAGACCCTGCCTGTGAAGCTTAAGAACACCCATTCAAATCTCCAGGTTCCACGTTTAGGCAGATGCAAAAGTGATGCAAGTGTGCAATGCTGCACTTGCCCACAAGGGGGTGCACGTGTCTGGAGTTCATTCACAGTAGCTGAAATGGCCCTAGTGTGCCCATTCTCTCTCTGCCTCTTCCTCTCACTCTCTGTCTCTCTCTGTGTTTCTCTCTCAAATAATAAAAAATAAATTAACTAATTAAAAAATGTGACATGGTGCACTATTCTTGAGGATAACATTGAAAAGATGTGCTACACTTAAGGAAACATTATCATTGAGCTTCAGGGATTAAGTAAGAAGTTTTAAGCATCAAGAACAAAAGCTTTAGCCATTTCTTGAAAATTTGTTTCAGAGTTCTCCTTGGATACCTTGGAAAAATGACAATAATGCCAGCAAAGAAAAGAAAAAATATAAGTTTGGATATTAGAAGTTAAGTTTCTCTGAGTCTATCTTAGATAAGCTCCTAAGTTATTTAACTAACTCAAAGTTTAATCTTGTTACAATAAAATTATTTATTGTAGTTCTGTTTTACTTTTTCAAAAAGTATAAATGATATGAGTAATAATAAAAACTGAAAAAGAACAACTAAAATAGTGTTATTACAGTGATTTTATTTATTTCATAATTGAGGGTAAACCATTGTTTAGAATTCATCATCAAAGCAATAGGATATTTAAAGATATAAGGTAAAACTAAAAATGTAATTAACCTATGTAAGTATAAATACATAAATCTAAATAAATAAATATAAACAAACAGACCAATTTAGTATAATGAAGAGAAAAATAGTGAAGAAAGAAAAGATGGGGAGACAGCTCAGTGGGTAAGGTGCTTTCTGTGCAAGCCTGAGGACTGGAGTTCAAATCCCCAGTGCTCAAGTAAAAGCTGGTGTGTTAGTGTGTGCATGTAATCCCAACGCTGGAGAGGAGGAGACAGGAGGGATCCCTGGGACTTGCTCAACAAGTTGGTTGAGCTTTGGCTTCTATAAAAAAGACCTTGTTTCAAAAAATAACAGACAGAGTGTTTGAGACACGTGACTTCAAACTCTGGCTTCTACATGCATGCACACACATTCCTATCCCTACTTGTGTGCCCCCACACATGCAAACATGAATGTACACACACATGAACACAATACACATATACATATTAACAAGAGAACAAATCTTACTACTTTTCATTAATACTCATAGTAGGCAACCAATAATGGTATAAAAGTGAGTAATTATAAAGTTTGGGTTATCAAAGTGACACCAAAAGGAAAATGCAAACCTTCTGAATAGTTAAGAAAAATACACTCTGCACAGGACAAAGAAAAGATATATCATAAAATATTTCTTTTTAAAAAATTTATTTATTTATTTATTTATTTATTTATTTATTTATGAGAAAGCGGGAGAGAGAGAGAGCAAGAGAATGGGTGCACCAGGGCCTCCAGCCTCTACAAATGAACTCCAAACTCATGTGCCCCCTTGTGCATCTGGCTTACATGGGTCCTGGAGAATTAAACCAAGATCCTTTGGTTTGCAGGCAAAATGCCTTAACTGTTAAGCCATCTCTCCAACCCCTCATAAAATATTTCTAAAAGCAAAAAAAAAAAAAAAAAAATCTAACATGTTGGCAGAGATAAAGATTTAAGCATCATCTATATCAACAATGCTTATCTACTTAAGAAACTAACTCAAGATCATGACGAAGTTACAGCAGCTATATGCTGTCTATAAGATCCATGTCTAAAAATGGTTAGAGTAAAAGACTAGTGGTTGACAAAGAAATACTAGGAAAATATAAATTAAAGATAGAAATCATAAATAATTTGAAAATTGATTTCAGAGGCAAAATTATAATGAAAAGAATATGATCTGAAATGGATATGTAATTGTCATGAGTTTATGGGAACCATAACATGGCCACAACTTTTAAAGTAAATGTTATAGAAAACATGTGAAATAAACATAAGTATGGTTTATTTAAAGTCTTCAATTGAAATCTCACAAACCATTACAAAATAAACATATAAATTCAATTCCAAAAATGATGTACTAGTTCTAGCTGATTTAGTTTGTCTCTCTACCTTTGATATTGAGCGTGAACCTTTTCAAATGCCCACTTAGGTTGGGAAATGATGAAAGTGTAAATCAAAGAGTCAGCATTAACACATGCTAAATTTAAAGTGGCTATAGTAGAAATGACATTCTTTCCCAATATAACAAAACTAAAATAAGTGGCTAACCAAAGTAGGAAATCCAAGGACAATAATTATACTTTATAAAAACATAGAAAACAAAGATAATTAAAAGAAACATTGACCATCAAACTAAATTGGTTGTGAAAGTACAAAAGTGATTAAAATAAAACATGTACTCTTAAATACTTCCAGTAGTGAACAACTGGTAGCAAAATAACAACTAAACACCCAAGTCAACATACTATGAAAAGAAATACAGCCAGGCATGGTAGTGCACGCCTTTAATCCCAGCACTCAGGGGGCAGAGATAGGGGGATTGCTTTGAGTTTACAGACAGGCCACGACTACATAGTGAATTGCAGGAGAGCCTGGGCTAGAGCGAGACCCTATCTCAAAAAAAAAAAAAAAAAAAAGAGAGAAATATAAAAATAGTAAGGATTAACAATGAATATAATGAAGTAGAAAAGACACTTTATAAGTATGAGATATTTCAGAATTTAAAATAGTGAGTCATATAGAACAGCTTCAATGGGAGAGATAAGGAAGATATTCAAGTAGGAATCAGATAAAATTATTATCTAAAGTATTATTAATTGATGTAGCTTGGGTGAATTGCTGTCATCATCCAACAAATATTTTGTTGATCTGCATTTGAAGCAAGTTAGATGGAACTGAAAATCAAGTAACATGGAATGGTAGCCATGTTAGATGGCTCAGAAATATGGTTTCTGGTCAGGATGAGGCCCCTGACAATGAGTAGTAATGAAAGTATGGAAATCCCACTATTTCTCATGTGACCACGGGGTAGAGTGTGGGGGGTCTACCTTGATATTTTAATGTATGTGATATAGAGCCTCAACTTAATAATTAATAATGGTTTATAGTTAACTAAACTTATTTAAAATTACATTATGAGTAAAAACGTTGCTCTCATAGGATTTCTTGTCATTGGTCAGTGTTAATATCGTTATAAGGTGGCATTGGACATTAACAGTTCCTTTCTGTGGAGTACCAAGAAAATATATGGGTGATCAGATAAATTTACAGGAACGTAGTTCTAACAACAAGTATTAGACAAAATTCCACTGCTTTTATTTCTTTGAAATCACTCTAATGGAGTCATTTGTTTCTATTTATTAATACTTTCTTAATTATACTTAATCAATTATAAATTATCAACATTTTATTAACAATTTATTCTAATTGTCTGTATGGCTTTATACAATGTCCAAATCGAGTGAGGGTGATGAAAACATCTTTCAGTGCAGGTCCGGCCCCATCCAAAATGAAGTTCAAGTGCAAGCACCATCAAGTAAATGCACACTTCTCTTTTCATCTTTTTCATTCACCAGGATAAAACAGAAGTTGCATGTACCCTAAGTTAGGCTTCTGTGCCCGGTTCACATTGACAGGATGGAAAGAGGACCAGATTCCCTGTAGGAAGACGTGGGGCTGCTTTGGGCTTTTTCTTCTATATGAATAAGTTTGTGCAAGGGTTTTAGTCTTTATAAACCTCAACTTCCACAGGATTCGGTGCATGTGATATTAGTTTTTCTATGTCACCTAGGCTAGGCTATATAACACCTAGTTATTGAATCACATGGTAGAGCAGATCTGGCTGTTCAGGTCAAGTGCTTTATAGGCATGATTATTTGACTTAAACTAAAGGAGATTTTTTTCAATAATGTGGTTAGGAGTGGGAAGACGGCTAACTGGGCAAAAAGTGCTTGCCATGCAAACTTGAGGACCTGAGTTCAGATCCCTGGCATCTAAATAAAATTCTGGGTGGGCACCATGGTGCATGTCTGTCATCCCAGTGCTAACGGGGTAAAGAAAGAAGATTCCTGAGGCTTACGGCTCAGTCATGTCTAGCTTAATCAGGGAGTTGTGGACCCAGTGAGAGATCCTGACTCAAAAAACAAGTGGGAGACTGGAGAGATGGCTCAGTGGTTTAGGTGTTTTTTTTTGCAAAGCCTAAAGACCCAGGTTTTATTTCCCAGTACCCAAGTAAAGCCAGGTGCACAGAGTGGTGTATGCATCTGGAGTTCATTTGAAGCGGCTAGAGGCCCTGGTGCAGTATCCCTTCTCTCCCTCTCTCTTCCCTGGCAAATAAATAAAAATATTTTTAAAACAAGGGGAAGAAAAATACAAGAAAAAAATCTGATATCAACCTATGACCTCAAAATACATGACCCCATGCATATAAACTCACACACACACACATGCACACATGCACAAAAAAATGTGGCTGGGCCTCATCCAAACAGTTCAAGGCCTTAAGAGCAAAAATTCAGGTTTCCCAAAGAAGAAATTCCATACCAAGACCTCAGTGTAATTTATGCCTGAGTTGCCCAATTACCAGTCCGGACGTCTTTTGCATTTTAGATTGTCCAACTCCCAAAGCTATGTGATTGTGTGAGTCGATTCCTTGTAAAAATCTCGATATATACATTTAGACATTTTCATTCATGTGCATGTTTATAGATGAGTCTATTCCTTGTAAAAATCTCTTGATATATACATATAGACATTTTCATTCATGTGCATGTTTATAGACCTCTATCTATCTGTTCTATGTCTCCATAGAACAATGTCTGAAACAATGAGATAGAGTATAAAATTTTAATACATGATGCATATGTAACTGACACAGGCCAGGCCATTCAAGCTTTTCTTTGCCCATGCTCTGCTATCCCATCCCCCAAGATCTGTAAGATCTTGATCTGTAAGATACTTCCATCATACCCTATCCTTATTCAGGCTTCTGTTCAAATGCCCACACACCCTCCTTTACCATTGTGACTCACCAACTGTCCATTTTTTAAAACTATCTTATTTACTTTTTTATTTGAGAGAGAGAGAAAGAGGCAAATAGAAAGAATGAGAGAATCGGCACACCAAGGCCTCCAGCCACTGCAAATGCATATGCCACTATGTGCATCTGGGACCTGGAGAATCAAACCTGGGTTCTTAGGCTTCACAGACAAACGCCTTAACCGCTAAGCCATTTCCCCAGCCCCTGTCCCTCCCCCTTTTTTTGGTCTCCAATACACTTACCACTCTTCTCAAGTATTACACTTTTTTCTCTCTTGCCTGATGAAGTTCCATGAACCTTTGGACAGTTAGTTTCTCTCTAAAGGAGCTATTGTCGTCACTTACATGCCTTTGGGCTTATCTTCCAAACACAGTCAGTAAGGATCTAAGACCAAACGTGGGCTTTTCTACGCAAAACATTTCACAGGTTTGGGACTGCTCAGTCGAAATTTCAGTGCTATTGAAGGTGTTTCATATCTGCATTTTCCATAGTAGCCCCCTGACTTCATGTGGCTGTCAAGTATAAGGTACGGGGGTGACCAAGACCACACAGACCACTCTGAGGCAAGGGTGAAAGCTTTTATTCTGGAAAAGCACCAGCTTCCAGGGCTGATTCTCAAGAGGGAGAACAGCCATCCTGAGTTTTCTGTTATTGGGCTTTATAGGGCTTCTTCAGGTGGGGGAAGGTGAGGAAGGGAAAAAGCTGAATAAGAAAGGTTCCTTCAGGGGAGATCTAGGATAGCCAGAGTGTGACACCAGAACAGTGACCAGGTGACTTACAAGATAAGGGGGCAGGAAACCATGACCTGGGGGCATTGCAGGCAAGGAAGGGATAATGGCTGAGCGGTTTCTTTTTTTTTTTTTTTCTTTTTTTTTTTTTTTTTTTTTTTTACCATTTTCTATAAATAATTTTTTTGTTTTTTTAATTATTATTTTTTATTGACACCTTCTATACTTACATACAAAAAACATATGATATTTCCCTCCCCTCCCCCCATTCCACTTGTGGTTTCTTGAGGAATGTGGATAATCCACTTCCTTATGTCTCTGTCCCCTTCTGCTGTCCTTGGTGACTCCATTTTGGAAGCCCATCCTGATCTAACATCAGCCCATGAAAGTTGACTAGTATAACTGAGAAATTTGATTTGTAATTGTTTAAAAAACTTTTTAAGTTTATTTATTGAAGAGAAAGAGGCAAATAGAGAGAATGGGCATGCCAGGGTCTCCAGCCACTTCAGACAAACTCCAGACACATGTGCCACCCTATGCATCTGGTGTACGTGGGTACTGGGACATCAAACATGGGTCCATAGGCTTCCCTGGCAAGCACCTTAACCACTAAGCCATCTTTCCAGCCCTGATTTTTATTTATTTTTGAAATACTTCTGCATTGAAGTTTAAGCAGTTACCTGTGACTAGCATAGGCGTTTGTGAGCAGTCCCAGGTCTTCTGTACTCACTGCTGCCTGCCCTTTTCAGCATCATTTCCCTTGGCCACATCTGACACGCTGCATAAAGCAGGAACATCACAGTGCATGAAGGAGTCCAAACCCATCGTTCCAGTCCTCAACTTGGTGATTTATTTATGTGCTCCTCATAGAATTCATGGTTCCAAGCTGGCCTCTAGCAACGGGCTGACTCCTCATTCTTTTTTAAAAATATTTTATTTATTTACTTATTTATTTATTTATTTGAGAGAGACAGAGAGAGAGAAGAATCAAATACAGAGAAAGAGAATGGGCGTGCCAGGGCCTCCAGCCACTGCAAACGCGCTCCAGATGCAGGCGTCCCCTTGTGCATCTGGCTTATGTGGGTCCTGGGGAATGGAACCACGGTCCTTTGGCTTTGTAGGCAAACACCTTAATAGCTAAGCTATTTCCCCAGCCCTGACTCCTCATTATTAACCATTCTGCTCAGGAGTCCTTTTCCCCGGAGTCACCCTGACTGGAGTGGGTGCCCTTCTTTTGTACATTCAGTTGAAAGTGCACAGATCTGTGTATTTTTAGTTTGGGGTTATGTATTTATCTGTTTATAGCTCTGTATCTCCTTCACGTTGACTTCCTTGAGGTCAGAGCCCGTTTCTATCTGTATAGTTTGAGTTCACAGCACAGTGTGTGGCTCATATTATAGCTTAATAAATCGTCTTTGAATAAATGAAGGACTGCTTTGGACTGAGTGTTTTCTTAGAGAGATTTAACTAGTGGGTGCAATAATTTCCACACCTCTTCTTGACTCTTTTGCTCCTTACTATCTAGAAAAATGGAACGTAGACCAGTGGCTCCATTTTCCAACAGGGAATATTTAATACCATAGCCTGACTTTTCTTTGTTTTCTCCAAAGGGAGGAAGTTGCTTTCCAAAAGAAAGAAAGCCAGCTCTCTGCTGGGGAGCCTTCCATAGTCTAGCCCTTGTTAGCACAAGACCCTCAAAAGGCAGCTTTGGAAACAGTCTAATTATTTCCTTCCTTCCTCTTCCTCTCCACCCTAAAGTTCTTGTAATGGAGAAGAGAAATCAGACTGGCAGTTTTAGCTGAGAGGCTCTGAACGGCTTAACTTGTTCAGAGGGTTTGTAGCTCCTGATCCAGCCATGTCCAGGGGCAGTTCTGACAGTCATGCCTCAGAACACGTTTAGCAGAAAGCAAATTGCCTTGGCCTCAAACAAGATACCTCTGATTGTTTAACTCCTACAGAGTGCTATGTATTAATAACATAAACATTTCTATGGTTATTTCTTGTTCCATGCTGTTTACTGTCGAAAGTTCTGACGTCTGTAAACTTACATCCATAATGTATTCAAAGAGTTTTTCTTTTTTTTTTAAGAAAAGGGAGGGAGTGGATCTAGGGAGAGGTGGGTAAGAAGAATTGCAATAAATCTGAGATCCAGGGGATTTGGACAACAAACTGCACTGGCAAATCCAGCAACTGCCAAGGGAGGAATGTGTCAGCGTAGTATCATACTAACTGTTACCTGGTAGGTTGTCAGAATTCTAAGAAATGTGAAGATCAAAAATGTTGCAACTGGGAGGTATTCCAAATGCTTTTCAATGTATATCTACTGAAACAAGGAGGCCATTAAAATGCCCTTTAAAAAGTCCCATTAAAATAACAATCGAATAAAAGGAGTGTATAATCTGAGAGCTGTGAGGCCAGCAGAGAGCGAGTGCCAGCACGGTTTCCTGACTTTCGTGGAAGGCCTTTTTTTTTTTTTTTCCTTTCATCTCCTGTGTTCCTCTTTGTTTGCTGAGTGAGCAGGGAGTTTCAGTTGTGTTGCACTTGCATGAAATTCTACCAAACCATCTCGACCACCACAAAACTACAATGCTCTTCTGTGTCTGCAGTGATCAAATAGAACTGCATGGCAAGTACAGAGTTTTGCAGGAAATGCAAGTTCTCTGGAGACAGTGACAAGTATATGCTATCAATTCCTTGCCCGCCCACCTCCCCGTTGGATAATATTGAGCCCCAGAAAATGATCACATTGATTCGAACTCTAGCAGAATCATTACAGTCATAGTGGAAAAAAAAAAAATTCCTCACCTTTTCTTTGTTATTTTTAAGAAAACAAGGTCTCAGTATGTAGCACAAGATCACCTTGAATTTGTGGCCAGGATTAACAGGTGTGAGCAAGAATGCCAGGATTTCATGTTTGCTTATCAAACTGCTTAATAAATTAATGGGATGACATATAAACATCTAACAAAAATATTATTTTTTGAAATTAAAAAAAAATCTTAACCAACGTCTGCCTGATCTTATTATCCAAGTTCTCTGTTAAATTCATTAAGTAGGAACTGCTCACATAATTGTGATTTTTTTAATGCCTTCTAGGGGGACTAAAGTTGTGTTTCCTACCTACCTTTCTTCTCCCACTATAATGGGTGGTATAATTGGGTACCTTCAACCCCCCCCACACACACACACACATACTACTATATTAAACAAAGGTTTTCTCTCTGATCTGAAAAACCTAATTGTTTCTACTTCAGAGCCCTCCTGCTTGTTTCTTTTATTCAGTGTTCTTTTGCTTAGCGATATAATTGTTCAGACATTTTCATAAATTCCGTTAACAAGCCAATTACTTGCTATGTCCAAGACTCAATGCTAAGCTCTGGTAATAAAACGGGGGGAAAGGGCTTGAGAGATGGCTTAGCGGTTAAGGCGCCTGCCTGCTAAGCCTAAGAACTCGGTTCCAATCTCCAGGTCCCACGTTTAGCCAGATGCAAAGTGACACAAGGGCGCAATGCCACACTTGACCACAAGGGGGCGCACACATCTGGATTTTGTTCACAGCAGCTGAGAGACTGCTGACCGGCCCATTCTCTATCTGTCTCCCTCTCTCTCTATCTGTCTCTCTCTGTGTCTCTCTCCAGAAAAAAGGGGGGGGGGAACAGAATAGAAACTGATCCTTGCTCCTAGCCTAAAGTTGACATTGGCTCAATATCTTTTAAAGGAATAATTCAAGTTCTTTTGAGAACAGTTCAAGGCCCCTGTGTAACTGAGGTGTGTACTACCACTCATTGTGCCTTGATATAAATTCTCTAATTTGACCACAATTCATCCCCATTCCCATTTTTCCTAACTTTGCTTCCTTCATGGGGAAGAAAAAGTTTCTCCCTTTTCCATTTGAATCCACTTGCTTTTCAGAGGCAAGTCTTTTTTCTCATAAGATCTTTCTGGACAATGCCAATCCAGATTTGTTATTCTCTCTCCATCTCCTACACAATGCTAATTAAAAACACCTCAAGGGGCTGGAGAGATGACTTAGCAATTAAGGCATTTGCCCGCAAAGCCAACAGATCCCAGTTCAATTCTCCAGGAGCCACGTAAGCCAGATGCACAAAAGAGTGCATGCATCTGGAGTTCGTTTGCAGTGGCTGGAGGCCCTGGCACACCCATTCTCTCTCTCTCTCTACCTCTCTTTCTCTCTCTCTCTGCCTCTTTCTCTCTCTCTCTCTGCCTCTTTCTCTCAAATAAATAAATAAATATTTTTTAAAAAGCATCTCAGATTGAATAGATCCTATATCACAAGTGATCATCTGCTTTTCCTTCTCAATAAGCAATGAAATTAATCCATTCGGGTTGTTAAAGCAGATCTAAAATAGGGCTAGAGAGATGGCTTAGTGATTTAGGCGCCTGCCTGCAAAGCCTAAGAGCGCCCACTCCAATCTCCAGGTCCCACGTTTAGCCAGATGCAGTGACACAAGGGCGCAATGCCACACTTGCCCACAAGGGGGCGCACACATCTGGAGTTCATTCACAGCAGCTGAGAGGCTGCTGGAGCACCCATTCTCTATCTCTCCAACTCTCTCTTCTCTGTCTCTCTCCAAAAAAAAAAAAGATCTAAAATGGCTCTGCCCGTTGGAAGCATCAATCCATCCTACTCACATCATCTCCAAACATACCTTACATGTAAAACCCCTTTCATCTTCTCCATTCCTTTTCAAAAGAAACATTATGCTCACCCCCGTGTAGGGGCCGAGTGTGTCCAGTGCTGTTTTTGTTCCTAATCTTATGGAACAATTGTGGACCACTGATTCTGGGATGTTGTTCTTGTGGTACTGGGAATTGAAGCCAGGGCTTTATCTCCATAAGGCCATTGCTTTACCACTGAGCTATAACACCAGCCCAATAACAAATCATTTTTATATAAGTATATTTTTTATATAAGTATGTTCACACAATACTTGATATATAGCATATACTAATGTATCCTAAATATTTTAAGACTTAAAGAGACTTTATTAGATTAAGAGAAGGAAAGAGAAAAGAAGGTGCAGAGAGCTCCTGCCATGTGGAAGGCAAAAGGGGAAGAGAGCCCACGTGGAAGTATACTGTCCCATCTCAGCGTGGTCAGGCTGAGACAAGGTACCTTACCAAACCAGGGACCTGAAGGTTCAGGAGAGATGAACAGCCAAAAGAAAGCTAAATATATTTTTTAAATGTATTCAAAGTTCAGTTTGACCAGGTATCCAATATCTATTTGATCTAGTAACCTTATTTTGTAGTTTTCTACAGAATTTCCAGATCTCTGCCAGATATTTCTTGCATACTAGTGATCACGTAAACATCCCTGAAACTAGCATTTACTCCCTCAGGCCACTAGCATGTTCTTGAGAAATTATTGTTACATAGATCAAGAGTACCCTGGTGATATCAAAGAATAATAATTGCTGCACAGACTGATGTTCTAGACGAAAACCTGGGACTAACAAAACTCACGCATGGGGGACATGTAGCTTCTTCGGTAGCGTAAGCGTTATTGACTGCTCTGTTCCTGGGTTCCTTCTCTTACAGTGACCTTTGCCTTTGAGTCACTCCTGTTTGGGGCTGACTTCCAGTGAAGTCTGAAACTAGAATGAATATCAATTCTAGAATGGTTTCTTTTTTTTTTTTTTTAATTTGCAAGCAGAGGGAGAGATAAAAGAGAGGCAGACAGACACACACACACAGAGAGAGAGAGAGAGAGAGAGAGAACGGGCACGCTAGGGCTTCTAGCCACTGCAAACGAACTCCAGATGCATGTGCCCTTTGTGCATCTGTCTTAGGTGGGTCCTGGAGAATCGAACCAGGATCCTTTGGCTTCGCAGGCAAATGCCTTAACCGCTAAGCCATTTCTCCAGCCCTAGAATGGTTTCTTTTGAATGATAGTTGGTCCTTTTCTTTATTCCTCCCCTTCAGTTATGGTATTCTATTCATGTTTCAAGAGTGTTCATGTTAGTCTTAAACACTATTTTTATAATTATAATATTGTTCTATAATTATATGTACAATGCATATGTCAAGATTTTTCCCACATGTGAAAATTGTGGATGCAAAATGGTGTGTGCTTCAAGGAATGATGTACTTTTGTATCCCTTATCCCATAGAAGGTCAAACTTAAGAAATACATAAATTAAGGTGTGAAGCCTAATGACCTGGGTTTGATTCCCCAGTACTCACATAAGTCAGATATGTCATATACAAAAAGTGGCACATGCATCTGGAGTTTGTTTACAGTGGCTAGAGGCCCTGGTGCACACACACACACACACACACACACACACACACTGTATCTCTGGGCTTGCAAATAAATAAATTAAATCTTATGTATATATACATATACATACATATATATGTATATATTATATATATCCTGGAGTTTGCCAAAGCTTTAAAGGAATCACAGTCCCAAAATTCTATCTCAACAATGCAATAATACATTAATTCTAATATGTAAATGCTAACATATTAATCTTCTGCTTCTTTATTATATTCGGTTTCAGTTTAAGTGTATCACAATATGTTAAGCATTTCATTAATGCCTGTTGCAAATGTTTCCTTTTAAATATAAGATTTTTTGGCTGGAGAAATGGCTTAGCAGTTAAGGAACTTGCCTACAAAGCCAAAGGACCTAGGTTCAATTCCCCAGGACCAACATAAGTCAGAAGCACAAGGTGGCTCGCATGTCGGGAGTTTATTTGCAGAGGTTGGAGACCCTGGCATGCACTCTCTCTCTCTCTCTCTCTCAAATAAATAAATAAAAATAAAATATAAAAAAATTTTAAAGGGGCTGTAGAAATGGCTTTGCAGTTAAGGTGCTTCCCTGCAAAGTCGAAGGGCCCAGGTTCAATTCCTCAGGAGCTAAGTAATCCAGATGCACAAGGTGGTACAAGCATCTGGAGTTCATTTGCAGCAGCTAGAGGTCCTGGAACGCCCATTTTCCCTCTCTATCTGCCTCTTTCTCTTTCTCTTTCTCAAAAAAAAGAAAGAAAAAAAAAGAAAAGAAAAGAAAAGAAAAGAAAAGAAAAGAAAACAAAAGAAAAGAAAAGAAACAGGGGTGGAGAGATGGCTTAGCAGTTAAAGCACTTGCCTGCGAAGCCTAAGGACCCAGGTTCAAGTTCCCAGTACCCATGTAAGCCAGATGCACAAAGTGGCACATGCATCTGGGGTTTGTTTGCAGTGGCTGGAGGCCCTGGCACCCCCATTCTCTCTTTCTCTATGTGACTCTTCCCATCTCTCTCAAATAAAATAAATAAAATATTTTTAAAAAAAGAACTACAAGATTTTCATGAAGCATTTGCCTGGGAAAGCAATTCTACTTTCCTTTTGCTTGTGTGTATGTGATGTGGTGTGTGTGTGTGTTATGCATATGTGTACGTGTCCTTGTGGTGCCCAGTGAACTAACCTATGGTGGGATAGCAGGGAGTGGTGGTCGGAGCAGAACATCAAGTGTCCCACTCCATTACTCTTCTACCTATTCTTGTTTGAGCCACAATCTCTTACTGATACCAGAACTTGATGCTTTTTGCCAGCCTGAGAAGTCCCCTGGTGTCTGAGTCCCTTGGCAGCACTCGGGTTGCAGGTACATGTGGTCCGGCTATGCATGTGGGATCTGAAGATTTGGACTCAGCCACTTTTTGGCCCTCATGCTTGCACAGGAAGTTCTCTTAACTGCTGAGCCAGCTCTCCAACCCCCATTCTACTTTCTTAATTGTGTCTGCCCCATTTCTTCACACCAGGATAATCTACAAACATATTAACACTGCTAATTATCTCTCCCAACTACACATCCAGTTGAGCCTCACTGAAGCCATTCATTAGTAAAAACAAAACAAACATCACTCATTAACTACCTATCCAGATACAAGGTGCTCTGACAACATGACTGTATGAGAGAAACAGTTCCATGATAGCTATAAGGGTGCAGTGGGGGATTTCAGGAAACACCAAGAACAGCATATAGCAATGTTACTCCAACTCAGAACTAAGAGGAATTAATTTTATGAATTTTTATTAATTTTAGTATAATTAAATCAGAAGTAAATCATTGGGCTGCAGAGATGGCCCAGTGATTAAGGCACTTGCCTACAAAGCCTAGTGACCCGGGTTTGATTCCCCAGTATCCACTTAAAGCCAGATGCACAAAGTGGTATTTGGAGTTCATTTGCAGTGGCTACAGGCCGTGGTATGCCCATTCTCTCACTCTCTTTCTCTTTCTCTCTCTCTCTCCTTGCAAATAAATAAATAAATAAAATGTTTAAAAAGTAAATCACGGTTTCTTTTTCTTAACATTGTTGAAAGAATTCTAGAATTGATCTACAAATGGACCTACTGGCTAGGGGGATGTAGCTCAGTAGTAGAGTGCTTACCAAAAAAGTTAAAAGAATTCTTCTCAGCCAAGCGTGGTGGCACACACCTTTAATCCCAGCACTTGGGAGGCAGAGGTAGGAGAATTGCCTTGAGTTCGAGGCCACCCTGAGACTACATAGTGAATTCCAGGTCAGCCTGGGCTAGGAGGGAAACCCTACCTTAAATTTATTTTTTTCTTTTCAATAACAATACAACCTCAAGCTAGGCAGTGTTCTGAATTTCAATTTCCTCATCTATGAGATGGAAAGGGAGGTGTATATCCACTTTAGAGTGTTTATTCCAGAGACTAACTGACTTTGCAAGGATACGTTGTGGTTACAGAGCATGACTAGAGCAGAAGAGCTACAATTCAGGGGAATGAAGACGACGTGGGGGCTTGACTAAGAAACAATCAAATCGTCTTTGGTGCCTTTTATTGATTGACATGCACATGTGCTCCTTTTTTTTTTAATATACTTTATTTATTTATTTGAGAGAGAGAAAGAGAGAGGGAGAGAGAGAATGGGCCAGCCACTACAAATGAACTCCAGATGCATGCACCCCCTTGTGCATCTGGTTTACGTGGGTCCTGGAGAATCAAACCGAGATCCTTTGGCTTTGCAGGCAAACGCCTTAACCTCTAAGCCATCTCTCCAGCCCACGTGCTCCATTTTTCCAATCACAAAAGAAATGATTGCAAATCTAGGGGCGCAAGACACTGAAAATTGACCATTTCACATTTTCCTCAAGTCAAGTTCAGGTACAGTTGGACAGGGCCCACCTGCCAGTGTCACCAGAGGCTGAAGCTAAGGTACTGGTCAGGGTTATGATCTCACTTGAGGCTTAGGGTCTTGTCCAAGCTCATCCACCTTGGAGGAGAACATTAGATCCTTGCAGCCATAGGATGTGTGTGCACATGTTCTCATAGACCTGCCTCCTGGTGCCACCCTCAGGTGCTCAGGAACACTTACCACTCCTCAAACTTGGGCCTTTTCATAACATAGCAGTTTTTGCCTTTGAGGCTGGAAGAAGGAATTCTCAAAGCTTGGATTTCAGAAGGTTCTTCCAGAAAGGGACTCATCTTTTTCATGGATCACTTGATTAGAAAAGGCCTACAGGATCTCCTTTTGATCAACTAAATGTTGACTGACTTTGGACTTTCATTACATTAGTAGCATTCCACACAGTCATCCAGTTCTCACTAAGGGAAGGGAATACACAGGGACATGTACCATGGGATAGGAATCTCAAAATCTTGCCTAATATACTGATGCAACATAGCAAAAACCCCAAGAAAGTGGAGAACTGTAACATGAAACGAACAGGCCCTGCTCCACTTTAACACCCATGAATGAAGAATTAATTTCCTTAACTAGATCAGACCAAATAATTGCTGCTGGTTTTGAGAGAGATAGAGCCTTTCTCACTCTGGATGAGCTTAGGTTGGGGTTAGAATGCCAGACATTCGATGGTCATGAAAATTCAAGCCACTGGCTCTTGGGTTCTTGTCTTTTGACCCACGAAGAATGATGGCACAGTGGAAAGGTTGATTGAACAAAGTTTATTAAAATGTAAAGCAGAAAGTGAAAGTAAAATAGGAATTGGGAGGCTAGGAGGGGCCTGTGCTGATATCACAAAGTGACTTGAATAAGGGCTTTTTTTTCCCTTGGGGATGTAAATTATCAGGTCAAGGTAGATTGGATTGGTTGCTTTGAGTGTATGTGAGGGGCTCCTGGTAGAGTGCTGAGTTAGACCAGGGATTGGCTACATTGTATAGGCCAACCAACATCCGGGGAGTCATCATAAGTCAGGGCTTTTTGAGTTTCCAGACTCTGCTTTCTGTACTTACAAAGTCTCTATGCTTGATGACTCTGTCAGACCATACAGATTTCTGCTCATTCTTTTTGGGGTCTGCAACCCTGACTAACTGCTTACAAAATAGGGGCTACCTTATCCATAATCCCTAATGTAATTAGTGAGAACAATTTGTTACTAGGGTAGAAGTAGAAAGGATGGAAAAAGTAAACCAAGTCAAGGAACAAACTGAGTTCAGGCAAACAATCTCCTACATTAAAGAGTTTTATGATCAACTGTCCTACAAGACAAAATCTCTCAATCCATTGTGCACAAAAATAAAAATAGACCAAGAAAGACCAAGGCTCTTCCAGTGCAATCTTTTAAGCCTCATAGTTACCAACATTGCGTATTTCATATCGATTACTGCTTTTAATAGTTTTCACTAGCAAGAAATTAAATTTAGTGCTTCAGAATATAGTGTCTGCTCACACACACTTGAAACAAATGTAGAACAGGTCAGACAAATGAGCGTTTTGTGAAGAAAGGGATTTGCTTCCAGACAGAAACAAGCAGAGAAACCATTGGTTAGTGATTAAGTTGGCTGACCACTGACTCTATGCTGGCAACACTAATTTTGCAATTTATTGAGGAATCCAGAATGAACACAACATGATAAATATGTATTTTTCTTCCAGAGGAATCCAAATCCTCCCTCTCTCTTCTTTGCTTACATCTTTCTGTGGCTTCTTTACCTATTTCATTTTTCTCTAGAGGCCAAAGTCAGGAAGGCAGAGAAAAAAAATCTGAGACTTTACAATAAATTCAGAGATAGATAAGGCAACTCTTTCCCCCAGAGGTCTGTACTAAAAACTAGTAGCTACACAGTAAAACAGTAGCTGCCTTGCATCTTGGGTGGCTTTGACTTGGTGATACATCACATTTATGACGGTACATGTCTGAGTTCATTGACGTGCCTATCCTATTCTATTTGGTTACAATGGGACGCTACTCAAAAACAACATGCCTGAAATTGAAGACAGATGGCCAAGTAAAGAACTGAAGGGTTCCTTATAATCATTCACGATTTCCTTTTTGGGTTTTTTTGTTTTTGGTATTTTTCCTCTTCATTTATTTGTTTTATTTATTTTTAAAAAAATGTATTTTTGGAAAATCACTCTTTTTATTCTTCTATTTACTGGCCTGTCATGTAAGGACATTTATACTTTTAAAAAAAATGCTGTCATTCCTTTGGAAAATCACGAGTCAGGGTAGGACAAGTCAATTTTATTCTTCTAATATTATCTGCTGGGGTCAGGGCTGTTTATGTTTGCATAGGGTTATGTTTGTAGAAAGATCCATGGTAGCATTTTAATTTTGATTTGTCTCTGGGAAGGGTTGGTGTGGCTAAGCCATCTGACTCCTGAAGTGAAGATTCCTCCAGCCTCGTGCACTGAGCAGCTACCGGGTTTCTTCACTCGGACCTGCAACCTAAGGACTGTTAAAATCCAAAAATCACCTTTTAATAAATATTCTGTCCATTCTGTTCCTCAGAAACCCTGAGAAGTATATCCAACTACAATGTTCTGACTTCTAACAATGACACGGCAGTGACTTCGACCTGGCATGCTTTGACTTATAAAGTGCACCAGGCCCACTTCTCCTTGGACTCTACCCTCATCTCATCGTTAGAGCTCAGTGTAAAGGCAAAAATTGACTCTTAGTAAAATTTCCTTCTTCCAATATGCACCCATATGTTTCCATATTTTTTCCCCCATGTGAAGACTAACTCTTAAAGGACTGGTGATGCTTTAAGTTTTTTTATTATTATTATTTTTGTATACTACAAAAATATTTTATCCTTTTAATCATGCCTCATTGTCCCATTTGGTGGTATACCTCCATACATGTTTCAGTTTATTTCTACAACTTTGAATCAGCACCAGAATGTCCAACATGAAGCTCCTCTTGGAAAACATTTCTGAGCACTGGCATGCCAAGAAGTATGCCAGGTTTGCAAGATCATGGGTCTGATGACATCAGAGAGACAAACTGATTTAGTAACGTGAGTGGAAGGAACAAGATGATAATGTTCAGGAGGCATTTTATGTACTTGATTCTAAGAGCAAAGTCTGCTATTTCCTACTCTTCGGTTTTGTTTATAGGAAAGGCAATGTATTTGGGTGCATAGATATATAATTTATTCATTGTATCTTCTAAATGATAAAGTGATAACATTGACCAAAGGAAAAAAAACTGTAACAAGAACTTCATAACAGTGATGGAATAGATTTAGGTGTATTATTGCCAAGAAGGAATAGCCACACAGTGAGAACAGACAGCAAATTTTCCTTCTGTTTATGTTTCAATTCCCAAAGATAATTGTTTAGTTTCGATGCTTAGCCTTGATTGTGGGTCACCGAGGGTCACTAATAAAAGTCTCTGTTTAGATTTTACAAGTTTGTTTGAGCCAGAATGCATCCCCTGCCACACACACACCCGGAATCTAAGCCATCACAATACTTGTGCATTGAATCGACGGATCGTGGTATGAAGTGGCATTGAAGTGAATGGTCATATTTTGCATATGTGTAAACACAAAGGCCATTGAAGCACTAAAGAATGTGGGTAGCAGATACTTGCTCTATGTATTGGTCATGATACATCCTGTGTGCTTCCATCTAGGGATTTGGTATGCCCTTTCTATTTCTATAAGGAAGTCTACTTCTGTGCAGCCTCATGTGGTATAATGAATGCGGGGTTTGCTTGGTTTTGTCACCTTTATTGTGCTTTATTAAGGAATATGTATGTGTGTCTAAGGTACATGATGCAGGTTTAGTTCATTTTACATCAATCCCAACCTTATTTATACCATATGCCAATTGTTAACTGAAAATTAACATATAATTTCTAGAGAGTATTAAAGCATGTCATCAAAAAAATATCAAGAGTATATTCTTTAGCTTTTTACAATAGGAAAAAGTAAAAAGAAGAACCTTAATTGGACAGCTAGAAGGAATCCAGCAATAATGCATGTTGCTTGCCTGCAAACACAAATGTAAACAACTTGTGTCTATTTAAAATGTATCAGACTATATATGTATTCATTTCAACTTGTCGTGTTCAGTTGACAAAGCCCTATGAACGGCTTTTTGTACCAAAACATCCAAATGCGTGCTGACATTATTTAGAATGCACTTAGAATGTCTTATTGAATGGATGCGTCCAAGTGTGTTTAACCAGTTTTAATATCTGGGCATTGAAGGTGTCTCCTTTGATTTATTTTTCCTGTGACAAATGAGGGGAAGCTCAGATGAGAGGATTCCTGAAGAGAAACGGTAGAGGTTGGAAGACGGATACTAACTTGACAGGCTGAGGGAGACTGCACCCATAAATCAGATCAAATATGAGGTTTGAAGAGAGAGTGAAGAGGGGAAGTGTGAAGCATTGCCATCAGGCCCTAAATACATATGAATATTAGTTCTAGGTATGACCATCGTATCATAGCAGGTGCATAAGGCACACGTGGAGGTGAAGAAGCTTCCTGATGTTGCCAAGCTAAGGCAGTGTGAGCAGCTTGTGTGATGAGACTCCTATGCTTGTCAGTATCTCCGCATTAGCATATGCCTCCACAGCTGAGAACACACACCCAGGAGCTCCAGTAACCCACCCACGGAGCCACAGGATGGCTTGCAATGTTTTATGTAAATCGAGCTCTGCAAATTTGATGCTGTGTTAGCTAATGGGATATTTATACAATCGCAGATGAACAAGTAATTAATAATTTATATAAAATATTTTAAGTACCAGGGAGTTGCATATTTCACAAGTGTGGTGTGTAGTTGAAAAGTAAGGAGTGTCCTTTGAAATGCCAATAGTTTTTCTTTTCTATTTTTCAAATTCACTCCATCATCACACCTATGCTTCTGTTTCAAACAGGGCCATGTTGGTCTACCTTGCTGTATGGTTATTAGTCCATGATTCAGGAAACTATTTAATCTAGAAACCTCTTCAGAGCTGAGGAACTGACATTTTATGGTCTAACGTATAATTTATAGGGTGATAAGCCATCAAAATGGGCCTTATGCCTATACCTGGACAGGAGAAAGATGGGCCCCAGTTCTGAGACCATCACTACTAAGCCATGTTGTGTTAGGACAATTGAGTCCATCTCTCTGGGCTCCATTTCCCCTCTGTGAAATGAAAGCTGTACAGGGATCCTGGGGAAAAATAAGGAACTAAGAACTGACATTGAAAAATCAATATTGATACTGTCCTCGGTGCTTCATAGATTCATCATAACTTGAACATTCCCAAGTTTAAACATGGTGTTCAGATACAAATGGGGTCGAAAGATGGTGCTGGATCCATGACTTCTTGGAGACATGGAATGAAGAAGTACAGAATGTCTAGCTGTTCAGGATCAACCATCCAGTGGTGAAGAGAGAAGTGTGAGCAGGACTGACCTGGAATTCACTCTGCAGTCTTGGGCTGGCCTTGAATTCACAGTGATCCTCTTACCTCAGCCTCTCAAGTGCTGGGATTACAGGCGTGCACCACCATGCCTGGTTTATTGCCAAATTCTAACGAGAGAACTGGCTGAACTTGGCGTTGAGTCTACTACTTACGTGATGCATTTCTCAAGACTACTTCCATTACGTCTCAGATTGGAGGACGTTAAGGAAGTTCCGTGGAGTTTTGTACAGAATGAAGGATACGAGAGTCTTGAGTGGCAGGTAGGTAAGGGAGACCTGTAAAAGCTGGGGGGGGGGGGGCGTCGAGAGATTGGTCAGTGGGTAAGACCACTTGCCGTACAAGCATGAGGACCAAGGTTTGATCCCCAGCACCTGTGCAGAAAACTGGGCATGGGCATGCATGCCTGGAATCCCAGTGCCAAGAAGAGAGGAGATGAGAGAATCTCTGGAGCCTGCTTGTCAGCCAGTCTGACGAACCAGCAGTTCCGGGATCTGTGAGAGAGTCTGCCTCAAGGAAATGGAAGAACATTAACAGAGGGGCACACCTGCTAATCTCCTCTGGCCTCTGAACATGCACACATGGGACCCATACATCTGCATACACCTGTACACCTATATACCACACACACGCACACACGCACACATATATATACACACACCTGTATACCACACACACACACCTATACACACACACACACACATATATATGCCATGCACACCAAAAATATCATAATAAAATAAAATTTACAAAAAGCTGGGAAGGACAGAATGAGAGCTTGATTTCAAAAAAGATCATGTGGCCTGAAGGGCAGAAAGAATTTGGAGTTATAACTTTCTAGAACAAATGACAGAAGGATCCCAAGAGGAAACGGATTCATGAGAGTTCAAGAGGAGACGTGAGTTCGGGATAAGGTTATCAGCAATTGAGAAGAGCCGGTGTCAAGGCAGGAGCAAGGGTCCTGTCTTGGAGGGTTGGGGAGAAGCACAAGATTGGAATTGTCACCCTGCTTGGGAGTGATGGGGAGAGCTGGGGCTTTTACGGAAACTGAAAGTGAGGACAAATCTGTATTGGTTTTAGGTGAAGTGTAGAGCAGCGGTTGTCTAAAGTAACCTGTGCTGGGAGTATTTGACTCACAAAATGTTACGTGGATTGCTTGGACTTTGATTAGTAGGAGGGAAGAGAAGTATCTTTAGAGCACTGAGCTAATGCAAGAGAACCAGTGAGACACAAAACATTAGAAAGAGAACTCTGTTCATGACGTAGGAAACGCTTAGAGGGTAGCAGAGCCAATTCTGCATATTTGTGCTGCTATAATGAGCACTTCATTGTTATTTTTCTTTCTTTCACCCCCTAGTCAGCAATATTTTACTATTTTTTAACGAATTTTTTACTAGTGACATTCTAGGCACTGTGTTGTATGCCTAGGGCCACAAGAGAAGTAAGAAAACTTGCTGTTGATTCGGCAGAAGGTTATGTTATATACCCGTATAAGGCAGAAAGTATCTTCTGTATAAATACAGAAGTGTTTCGAGAATATAGTGGAACCTAAAGAAGGTGAGAGTCCCTCATCCCTACTTTGGGGCCAAGGTGAGCAAGGCTTCAGAAAGGAGACCACGAATGAGTGAGAATGCTAAGCAAGTGATCCTTGGCAGGCAGGCACGCCTATGCCAAGCAAGCAACTAAGAAAAGGACAGGTATGGAGGCAGACAGAACCTTCTCTTCTCAAGGCCCTGTAGGCAGCCCAGAGTGAGAAAGACAGTTGAGGCAAAGCCAAGCCATTATTCACCTCATATCACACGCTGTGAATGCCACGCTAACACCTTCTAAGACAATTCCAGAACTATGGATTTATCTTTCTAATCCCACTGACACACACTCATGTGTGCAATGCCCCCATTTCTGAAAGGAAGTGGCTCATATGATCACTGAGTTGACTAAGGGACACATGTTGTGAAAGCATTCGGTCATATGACCACACACAGGTCACCAAGATCAAGCCATGTCATCCCTGAGTTAAGCCTGCCCCCCAAAGAGATAAAAAGTCTAGGTTTCCCACCCACACATGAGGGCTTACAACACGGCTCATTTACCGTTCACCCCGGTTACCGCAGAACCCTGCAGACAACTGGAATGTAATCAACATTGGTTAAGTGAATGAAGCAATAGTTACAGCATTGAAGCTCTGGAAGGAAGATGGGAAAGCCAGAATCTCATCTCATCATAATCGTAATAATAATAATGTTCATAATGACAATAATGATACTGTTAGGAATAATACCAGTGCTGATAGCAGATAATAATGGATGTAATTTCGTGACTCCTTACTCAACACACTCAGATGGTGAGCAATGGCGGTACATTGTTTTTGAACATCCTTTCACCGCATAATGAAGTAAGAAATACTGTCTACTTTATACATAAAGACACAGGCTTAGACATGTACAGGAAGTTACTCAGAATCATCTAATGTATAGGTGTGGGGTAGTCCTTGGATTCAAAAATCTGCCAGGCTCGTGGGCTATGTTCTTAGCTTCACACTGTTACAGCTACAGAGGCATCACGGTATAAAAGAGGCCCCCACGGGCCGGTGATTCTCTCCCACAAAACTTCCCACTGCCGGTGAGCTGCCAGTGCCATCTGGTCTGAGTTTTCAGTAACAATATGCAGTAAATTTCTTCCGTCCTTGGCAGCATCGCCTTGTGCCTGCCACCTGCAGCTCATCCCATCTCTAGCCCTCAGCACATCACCCACTGCTGCTCCTTTGGATGCAGTGGCCTGGGACACTCGGTAACTCCCCTTTTCCACCTTTCTCCTGAGCCATCGGCAAATACTTTGACTATGCTCTATGGGATGCTGTACGTGAACGTCGGAGCATTTCCATGGCGGAGCATGAAAGGTTACCATGGTTGGTAAACACTATGTGTGGTTCAAGGGAGCAATAATCTTTCCACCAGAGTCCCCAGAGGACGACACCAACTTGGTCCCTAAACCCTCTTGTCCTTTTGACTCCTCACCCCCCCCCCAACTCCCCTACCTGCCTTCTGTTTCTCCATCTCTTCCTCCTGTTTTTTCTTACTTGATGGATTAAAAACTTATAATAGATGAGCCGGGCATGGTGGCACACATCTTTAATCCCAGCACTCAGGAGGCAGAGGTAGGTGGATTGCCCTGAGTTCAAGGCCACCCTGAGACTACATAGTGAATTCCAGGTCAGCCTGGGCTAAAGTAAGACCCTACCTCAAAATATATATAATAGGTAGTTTTGTTTCTCTCCTCTACACAATCAAATCCCATGCTTTAAAAATGATTTATAAGCCGGGCGTGGTGGTGCACGCCTTCAATCCCAGCACTCAGGAGGCAGAGGTAGGTGGATCGCCCTGAGTTCAAGGCCACCCAGAGACTACATAGTGAACTCCAGGTCAGCCTGAGTTAGAGTGAGACCCTACCTTGAAAAATCAAAAAAAAAAAAAAAAAAAAAAAAGTGATTTATAGAAAAGATATGATAGGGTTAGCCAGAGAGATACGACCTAGCCTCTTTCCTGGCTCAGGTGTGTCAAAACAGATCCCTGAGTATGTCTTATGTGATCCTGTTCTTTAAAACTTCTTGGTAAGAATGCTCATTACTTTCGGGAGCAGTCACCTGGGCTCCCATTGACTATTAAAATTTTTTTTTAAAGTAGGTCAAAACCCAGGTGTAGTGTGCATGCCTTTAATCCCAGCAGAGGTAGGAGGATCTGTCGCCATGAATTCCAGGTCATCCCAGGCTAAAGTGAGACCCTCCCTCAAAAGCTAAAAAAGTATGGGGCTGGAGAGATGGCTTAGCAGTTAAGTTGCCTGCCTGAGAAGCCAAAGGATCTCTGTTTGATTCCCCAGAACACACATAAGCCAGTTGTACAAGGTGGCGCATGCATCTGGAGTGGCTGGAGGCCCTGGGACACCCATTCCCTCTCTCTCTTTCTCCCTCTTTCTGATTCTGCCTCTTTCCCTCTCTCAAATAAAGAAATAAATTTTGTTTTAAAAATAAATTAAATTAAAAAATAAAACAGCAGGTGAACTGGACAGAAAAAAGGACAATAGCCCTACAACTCACTCAGTTATATGATTGTTGCAATATCTATTGAACTAACCCATCATTCTTACTAAATCAATGGATATGTAAAATAGTAATGTTCAAAGACTGTTGTGAAAAAAATATATTTCTACAAAGAAAATAAAACAGCTAAAAATAAATTAAAGCAACATTTTAAAATGTCTTATCAAATTGACTAAGTAATTACAAATTATTATTATCTAATGATCACAAATTACAATTATGTATCTGTTTGACTATTTGTACATATTCTTTTCTTTCATTGGCTTCTTAGCTGTAACCCACCCCCAAATGTATCACTAGTGTTTTTCTGAAGAGTAAATAATTTTCAATATGGTTCTAATTTTTTAATTTTTCCACAAAATTGTTTCCAGTCTCCTTTGAAGTTGTGTTTTATAGTAAATACATTTAAAATTGTGGATATCAGTAGTTTATATCTGTCCAGCAAGCTATTTATTATTTAAAAGCCCCCCACACACATACACACACACACACACACACACACACACACACACCTCATACACATACCACATGCTGGAGTAACTGATAATCTTTGAACAAATTCAGTAAAACAAAATTCTCCATTCACATTTTTTTGCCTGAATTAAAGTATTAAGGTGTATAAATATTTTCACAGGTGCTATGTTTTTGCCTCCAAAGTATTTTTTCATATATATTTCTTTTAAATCTTTAACCAAATTTAGAGCTGTAAAATAATGAGTCTCTCAATGTCAGTCCATTCTCATTTTAAATTTAAATTTATTCAATTGAAAATAGTAAAATGGTCAAGGGGTTTTTCCATGACTCAAGAATTTTTAAAGTATAATTCCAGAAATGTAAACGTACTCTTGTACAGAATTCTAGATCTCAAAGCTCATTTGCTGAGCCACTCTCTGCTCCGTGAGGTAGCCTTCAGTACTGTCCAGCTTGCAAGCTTTGTTTCAAAGTACGTCCATTTTCCTAAGGCATTGCCAGAGTTTTAAAATCTTCCATTTGTTGAATACTTTAATTAAAGATTTTAATTGGTTAAAAAAAACTGTAACCAAAAGTTTTAGAACTTGCCACAAAACAAATCGCCTGACATTAAACATGTTCAGATCATTTACAAAGTGGTTCTTTAGTGACTTCAATATATTCTAATGCTGGTGGGTGATGAGAAACAAAGATTTAAAAGTATGACTTTCCATGTCAAATTAATTCCTTTTGGTCAACATAGGCATCACCACTACATTTTTGTAGCTTTATTGTCCCATGTATATACAAAAGTAGTTTAAAATATAGACTATCCACTGTGATTGGTGCAAATGATGAATTATCTGGATGGATGACCCAAGTATTTTTTGCTTTATAGCTTTCTTAATTTTAACGAATATTGTTTTAACCATAGTGATTGGCTTCTCCAAAGTTTGAATCCATTTACCGTTGCATTTTCTACCTGTGTTGTTGTGATGCACTTAACCGACTTTTTTCCAGCTGAGGTATCTGATATAAAATTGGTACTTTTGGGGGGTGGAGAGACGGCTAAGTGATTAAAGCACTTTGCCTGCAAAGTCAAAGAACCCCAGGTTCAATTGCCCAGGACTCACATAAGCCAGATGCACAAAGTGATGCATGTGTCTGGAGTATGCAGCAGCTGAAGGCCCTGGAGTGCCCATTTTCCCCCAACCCCTCTCCCCCTCTCTTTTATAAATAAATAAAAATAAAAATATTTTAAATTGGTAATTTTAAATTTAAATTTTAAATTGATAAATGTTTGTAAAGATCTAATGCTACTGATGTCAACACCAACTTTTAGTAATACATAAAAATAATGTTAGAAGCTGGGCGTGGTGGCGCACGCCTTTAATCCCAGTACTCGGGAGGCAGAGGTAGGAGGATCGCCATGAGTTCGAGGCCACTCTGAGACTACATTGTGAATTCCAGGTCAGTCTGAGCTAGAGTGAGACCCTACCTTGAAAAACCAAATAATAATAATCTTAGAATGGAAGCTGAGAGAAATCAATTTATGAAAATCGTTATTTGAGTCAATGAAAAGTCAGACCTGAAAGAATGATTTATGACACACTTTCTGCCACTGTCCACATTAAATTATCATCTTATGGTAGGAAGTAACAGGAAGCAGCATGTTAAATTATATGATAGTGCTAAAACTTTTTGCTTGGAACCTACAAAATAGTAATTTCACTTAGTCCAATCTAATTACACATTAACGCCTTTCAGAAAAATTTGAATCTCCTTGTTTTCATGTGGCCAGTGACTTCCCGATGGCCTCTATGTGGATGGTAAGTGCCAATAAACACTTTATGAATTAGAGATGGAAACTTAAATTTCCCTTGAACATAAAGTTTCATTTTCTCCAGTATACTGCTGCTGAGTGGATTTATTGCAAAATAAAATAGAATTAGCAAACAGTAAAATAAGTAAATACTTGAAGATTAGCACCATGCAAAGATCTGAAAAAAAATGCTGTAATCGGGCTAAGGTGATGGCTCGGTGGTTAAGAGTGTGTGTGTGTGTGTGTGTGTGTGTGTGTGTGGTTGTGAAGCTCAGACTCCAGTCTCTAGCACCCACATATATCACCATGCATGCCTGTAACCACAGCTGTAAGGGAGCATCCCACATGCATGTGGGCACAAGCATCTGCACACACACACACACACACACACACACGAGAGAGAGAATAAAATAGAATAATTTATTTTAAAACACTATAACAAGAGTGTTCCAGTTTCTTTGGCAGAACTCGAACTTTATTTCCTGTACATACTTCTGTATACTTAATGCATAAGTTGGCATACTTTCCTCTACCCTCGCTAACTGGAGGCATGGCAGCTTGATCCACCTTTTAGGTGACAGCATGGGTCAAGGTGTGACAAGTGGCCAACGCAGTGATAGCGTTCATTGCATCCTCTCCACAATCTGAGAGGGCTGGAGTTAGCTGCTTGAATCCCAAGGTGTTATCTTATGAGCAAGTTTTCCACATGTTATTTTATAAAGGCAAGTATTGGTTATGACATAGCTAGAATAATTATGCTGGGGAAAGAGAGTCACTGATGGTCACCTATCAATTTTTTTTGTGTGTGTGTATGTGTGTTTCAGGGTAGGGTCTCACTCTAGCCCAGGCTGACCTGGAATTCACTATGTAGTCTCAGGCAGGCCTCAAATTCATGATGAACCTCCTACCTCTGCCTCTGGAGTGCTGGGATTAAAGGCGTGCACCACCACGCCTGTTCCACCTATCAGATTTAACCACATTTTAAATAACCACATTTTAAAAGTGAGAAGTCTGTTTACCTCACAATCTGTGGTGATCCAGTGGCACAAGATGAAGCGCAACGCAGAGGTGGCTAAATCAATCCTGACTTATTTCAATGTAAAATAACGATGCTGCTGCTGATGATGATGATAATGCTTTGTGGATAAGACAGAAACAAAGAGAGAAAGAGTGTGATTGGTCAGTTAGTTAATTAGTTTGGTGGTTTTGAACGTAATGTGACCACAGCCTCGGGTGATTGTGAGTATGTTTCCTTCTCAGTCTTCACATAGCAGAGCATTCGGGAGGTGAGCGATGCTGGAGCGTGTATGCTCAACACACAAGGGTGGACTGTGGTGTTGATCAGCCCCGTGTGTTCAGAGCCAGCTTGTGCTTGCTGTTCTCTCTCTCTCTGCTATGGACAAAGTGAGCTAGCTCCCTCCACCGGATGAAGCTTCTCCTCAAAACTATAAGCATGAAATAAGCTCTTTCCTCCCATAAGCTGCTTCTGGTTGGGTGTTTTGTCCCAGCAATTTGAAAGTAACTACAACAAGCAGCTCGCCCATTTCAGGAGAAATGCTAACCTGAAACTGGCACTGAATCAACAGGTAAAACCAAGTAGCTACCTTATCAAAAATATATGAAAGTTTTAATAAAAGTTATTCCTTCATCCAGTCACAAATATTTAGCTAGCACCTGTTAGGTGGATTCCCCTTTGTAAAGAAATAAGCATATGGGGCTGGAGGGATGGCTTAGCGGTTAAGGTACTTGCCTACAAAGCCAAAGGACCCAGGTTCGATTCCCCAGGAGCCAAGTTAGCCAGATGCACAAGGGGGTGCACGTGTCTGGAGTTCGTTTGCAGTGGCTGGAGGCCCTGGCATGCCCATTCTCTCCCCCCCCCCTGCCTCTTTCTCTCAAATAAATAAATAAATTATTTTTAAGTTAAAAAAAAAAGAAATCAGCATATGGAGAGGAAAGTAAAGCATGCTCTGATGAAACCATGCATAAGATTTCAACCATTATTTGTTACACTTCTGTCTCCTTGTGCTTTTAGTCTCATCCATGGGCCAGTGGCTTGCGTCTTCCCTTCTCATCTGCCGTTTGACATCCCATCAGCTCCTGGAAGCTTGAGGTTAGGTTCTTCTCTTCCACTGGTCCTCAAATGCTTGTATGCATCAATGCCACTTAAACATTTTTTCAACATTAATACCTTATTTATTTATTTATTTATTTATTTATTTATTTATTTATTTATTTTAGAGAGAGAGAGAGAGGCAGATAGAGAATGGGTACGCCATGGCCTCTGGCCACTGCAAACAAACTCCAGAAGCGTGTGCCACCTTATGTATCTGGATTACCTGGGTACTGGGAAATCGAACCTTGGTCCTTAGGCTTCAAAGGCAAGCTCTTTAACCACTAAGCCATCTGTCCAGCCCAAGAAACATTTTTTAAGAAGCCTATCACCCCATTACTAACTTCCAAAATTCTAATTCTCTAATTCTTGGGTAAGAATCAGGAAATCAGCATTTAACAAAACACTTCTTGTGATTTCCCCCTATGGTGCCCAGTCCAGCACAGGCTTGGAAACAGAACTTAATCTTTTTTTAAAATATTTTTATTTTATTTATGTATTTGAGAGAGAAAGGGGGGGGCAAAGAGAGAGAGAATTGGCATGCCAAGGCATCTAGCCACTGCAAACAAACTCTAGACTAATGCGCCACCATGTGCATCTGGCTTACATGGGTCCTGGGGAATCAAACCTGGGTGCTTTGGCTTTGCAGACAAACGCCTTAACTGCTGAGCCTCCTCTCCAGCCCACAACTTAATCCTTCTTGAAACAAGTAAATATGTTGACCTTTCCTTCTCTTCCTCAAATAGAATGTCCTCTGAGCTAGAGTGACTTGATGTCATATTTAGACGCATACAATAGGCTGCCATCTTTTTAGATTGTGCTTGCTGGATTAAGTGCCACCCCTCAATGCACAATGGGAAACAGCGGCGACAAGACAGACTACCACTGCCACAAGCCTTTCTTCCACCCTTTGTACACATCAAATCACACTGCGGCCTACCATGAAACTTGCAGCCGCCCATGAATAACCATCAAAGTCTCCATATCCCATCTTGTACCAAAATACTTGAGTCTGATTATCAGGAAAATGGAATATTTATTTAAGTGAATTCCACAGTAAGTTCCACGTTCTTTATCAAAACTCTAAAATATCAAGTCAGTCTGATACGCTCGTTTCTCCCTTCTCTCTCTCTCCCTCCCTGCCTTCCCCTTTCCTTCCAACGGAGGTTATTCCTGGCATTGTCTATGCAAGGGAGTACGACAGAACCCAAGAAGCAAAACAGACCCAGATACAAATCATTTTACTCAAGTCTTGGAACAACCTTCAAAGAAAAACAAATCCCATACCAGCCAGGACCCAAATGGAGGCCAAAACTGCCAACATATTTGTAAGGCCAAACTCCTACAGACATGTGCTTCCCCACCATCTTCGAGAAAGAATTATCAGTTGGGAATGAAAGTGAGTTAGAATTTTGTTACTTACAAATTCATCACTGAATTCTCAGTATTCAACATTTGATTTCTATGGCAAACTTATATTTACAAAAATAACACCAAATCCGGCTAATGGCACCAAAGAAGGAGAATTTAGAGTTCTCCACGTTTCCCATACACTTAATGTTGCCACAAGTTCTCCAGTTTCCATTCACAAAGATGCGTAATGAGAATTCAAAGCATGCAACGCATTTGAATAAAGTAGAGCTATCCGCTGAAACAGAATAGTTTGTGGGCTCTCAGAATCAATACAACATTTTTCTGTTCTCCTCAGGAATATACGACTTTAAAGTTAAGCCAAAGTCAGCCCATTGCACTTATGCCTTAAATTAAATTGAGAACATTGGCAAAGTCCCATAGGGAGAAAAAAAGGGGGGAAGGCATAAACGAGGTGCTGGCTTTCTTGTATATACAACTGTATGAACAGGAAAAGGGAAATGATATCCTCATGGTTGTAAAGGCAGTGATGCCAAAATAATTTGCCATGAGCATGAACATTAACAACAACAAAAAGACCAGTTTGAGGCTGGAGAAATGGCTTAGCAGTTAAGGCACTTGCCGGCAAAGCCAAAGGACCTCAGTTCAATTCCCCAGAACCCATATAAGCTAGATGCATATGGTGATACATGCATCTGGAGTTCGTTTGCAGTGGCTGGAGGACCTGGCACACCCATTCTCTCCCTCTCTCTCTCTCTCTCTCTCTCTCTCTCTCTCTCCCCCTCTGTCTCCCTCTTTCTCTTAAATAAATAAATAAAAATAAAACTATTAAAAAATACCAGGCCTGGCATGGTGGCACACGCCTTTAATCCCAGCACTTGGGAGGCAGAGGTAGGAGGATCGCCAAGAGTTCGAGGCCACCCTGAGACTACAGAGTGAATTCCAGGTCAGCCGGGGCTAGAGTAAGACCTTACCTCAGGAAAAAAAACAAAACAAACAAACAAACAAACAAAACAGTTTCACTACTGTCTTCTTAACCCACAGAACCTGGGCTTCTGTGAAGATAACCTTTAAAAAGTCAGAAATAAGATTGCTAAACATTTGAAATTAGCCTCTGGCTTTTTCCCAGGTGCTTTTCCTAAGGAAAGGTGAGGTAGTATTTAGTCTGCTAGGAGTCCATATGTTAGCTAAAGGTAAAGAAAGGATGTGTTATTTTTTTATGAAGAAAATTAATAGTAAATAGGTACTTATATAGTTATTTAACTTATGCTATCAGAATACATTACTGGAAATTTTAAAATTTGGAATATAAAAGTTAATGTTTCCTAAAACTAAAAGAAAATAAACAACTCTTGTTATTCAACTACTTGAAGAATAACTGTAATTCTCACAGAAGAGAATCCTTCAACTGACAAGCCCCCGTGATATCTTTGAAGAAACTCATGTGCACACTCATTCCCTTTTCCAGGATAGTTATGAAGTCTCTTTCCATTGTGCTGACTTTATTGTCAAAGGAGCCAGACTGTAAAAAACACTGAGTTCAGCATTTTCAGATAAGTGAGGTCCAGAGACTTGCTCAAGAGCAAAGGGTGATTAGTCATGTAACGATTACAACACAAAAGACCTTTTTGAATGTTTTGGCTAAACGACACACCAAGTTATGTCAATAGCTTTTCATCTGAAGGAAACAGAAGAACCTTCCATCCATGACCTGAGATGTATCTCTCATTGCTAATGCCTGTGTATAGGAGGCAGTTGCCTGGCCATTATACAGCTTCAGGGCAAGCAGGCCATCTGCATATCACTCCCCTTGAGCATCCTAGACAAGTGCTCCTTTCCTCCACTAGTCTAGTGATAAGCAAATGTGGCTCTCTGCTTACTTCATTCATCTTATCAAAGCACTGGAGGGCTGGAGAGATGGCTTAGCGGTTAAGGCGTTTGCCTGCAAAGCCCAAGGGCCCCGGTTCGATTCTCCAGGACCCACGTAAGCCAGATGCACAAGGGGTGCCCATATATATATGACTGGAAACTTGCTGTTCTATTTGCTATTGTACTTAGCAAGATCACTTTCAATAATTAATGCCCTAGCTCCAAAAGCCAAGCCATCCCAGCCTGTTTCTTTAAAGTCACTCTACAGCAGGGCCAAGTTCTCATGATCAATACTTCCTCTGCTTGTCTGTCACAGAAAGGGCTTTAGGACCTTGTATTCTTTTACTGTGCTATTGCAACTGATTTTTCAAAACTTTTTTTAATATTTATTTACTAGAGTGGTGGGGGGGGGCATGCCAGGGCCTGTAAGCCTCTGCAAACGAACTCTATCCACATGCGCCTCCTTGGGCATCTGGCTTACATGGGCTCTGGGGAGTCAAATCTGGATCCTTAGGCTTCATAGGCAAATGCCTTAACCACTAAGCCATCTCTCCAGCCCTGTAACAGATTTTTTTAAAATTTGGGATTTAAAAAAAAAATTAGAGAGTCTTACTTATATCCATGACTCCATTCACTCCTCAGAATATCTCCACAGATATTTAATAACATATAAATCTAATCTCACATTAATTTGCTCAGAATCCTTCAGTAATTCCTTATCCTTTACAGAAATCAGCCAAAACTCATGGCACAGCACAGCATGGGTATTTTTTATGATCTATCCTTATCCAGTCTTCCCAATGGTCATCCCAGTTGGCGACTACTCCTTCTCTTTCCTTCTGCCCCATGCCTTTTTCCTGACAGTACCCATGCCAAGCTGCTTCATTCATACTATGGCTCAGGGAACCCTACTTCCTGTGTCTGTGCCCCTCGCCTTCCACAACCTGCTTGTCCAATTAGCAAGCACACACCAACAGCCGTTGTCTGTATGAAGCCCCGTTCTATGCGCTTCTTACCTAAGTGCTAGTGGGTTCCTAATCTTGTCCACACCCTTTATTAACTCGTTCATTTATCTCTTCATCGTTTCCACTGCAGTCTTGATTTTATTTTCATTTCAAAATGCATGGCAGATGCATTTAATATGTTTGACATTTCCTGAACATATCCAGAACCAGATCCAATGGCTAGATCCTTTCTTTTCTGCTTAAAACCAGATATAAAGACATAAATGACTGGCTGGAGAGATGGCTTAGTGGTTAAGGGCTTGCCTGTGAAGCCTAAGGACACCAGATGGAGACTCAATTCCCCAGGACCGACATAAGTCGGACGTACAAAGTGGCACATGCATCTGGAGTTCATTTGCAGTGGCTGGAGGCCCTGGCATGCCCATTCTCTATCTATCTGTCTCTTTTTCTCTCTGTCGCTTTCAGATACATAAATAAACAAAACAAATTTTAAAAAAACGTAAGTGACAAAGAGCAATTTTTTGATAGGGATATCTTCAAAATAATATGATTTATAAGTTCTAGTGCTTTATTATTTTTTATTTTTAATATTTATTCATTTATTTATTTGAGAGAGGGAAAGAAAGAGACAGAGATAGAGAGATAGAGAGAGGGAGAGAATGGGTATGCCAGGGCCTCTGGCCACTGCAAATAAACTCCAAACACATGTGCCACCGTATGCATCTGGCTTATGTGGGTACTGGGGAATTGAACCTGGGTCATTAGGCTTCACAGGCAAGCACCTTAAGTCTCCTTCAGCCCTTGGGTGCTTTAGTAACAAAAGTACCACTCGTCTCATGGGTGACATCTAACACCCAGGGTTGTGAGGTGCTGTAAATGGGGACTTTGTGTTAAACTTTGCAATCCCATCCTAGTCTAAGTCTCAGCACACGATGAGTGATGAATATGCACTGAGTGAGCTCATGGGGGAACTGCAAAGCGACTGCTTTAATGTGAATATCTGCGTTTTCAACCGCTGCCAGGAGAAGTGACTCCAGGTATACTTCAGATAAACAGAATCCACTATAACACAACTAATTACCATCTTTATTATCCTTTTCCTGAACTTGTCTATTAAAGTGACAAATATATCATGTATTTAATGATGCATGGCTCTTTTTTAAATTTTTGTTTTTATTTATTTATTTACTTATTTATTTAAGAGTGACAGACAGAGAAAGAAAGAGGCAGAGAGAGAGAGAGATGGGCAGAGAGAGAATGAGTGCACCAGGGCCTCCAGCCACTGCAAACAAACTCCAGATGCATGCGCCACCATGTGTATCTGGCTTAGGTGGACACTGGGGAATTGAGCCTCGAACCGGGGTCCTTAGGCTTCTCAGGCAAGCGCTTAACCACTAAGCCATCTCTTCTTTGTGGATTGCCAGCTACCAGCTGGGCCACCTGGTCTAGGATGCAAAGATCAGATCCCTGCGGGAGATCCGTCTGTTCTCCCTGCCCATCAGGAACTCTGAGGTCATTGACTTCTTCTTGGGGGAGGGTGTCCCCTGAATTTGAGTTTCTGAAGATCATGCCAATGTAGAAGCAGACTGTCGCTGGCCCGTGGACCAGCTTCAAGGCTTTTGTCGCCATTGGGAACTACAAGGGTCATGTCGACCTCGGTGTTAAGTGCTCCGAGGAGGTAGCCACCGCCATCCAAGGGGCCAGCATCTTGGCCAAGCTCTCCATTGTGCTGTCTGCAGAGGCTACTGGGGGAACAAGATTGGCAAGCCCCCTGCAGTCCCCTGTAAGGTGACAGTCCACCGTGGCTCTGTGCTGGTGCGTCTCATCCCTGCCCCCAGGGGCACTGGCATTGTCTCTGCCCCCGTGCCCAAGAAGCTGCTGCTGATGGCTGGTATTGATGACTGCGACACTTCAGCCAGGGGTTGCATTGCCAACCTGCGCAACTTTGCTAAGGCCGCATTTGATGCCATCTCTAAGACCTCCAGCTATCTGACCCCCAACCTCTGGAAACGGATGTGTTCACCAAGTCTCCCTAGCAGGAATTCACTGACCATCTTGCAAAAACCCAGACTCCAGCTGTAGCTACCACATGGGCTTTTTATGCAGAAAAATAAAAGTGAATTAAATCTGTTAAATAAAAAATAAATCAAGGGCTGGAGAGATGGCTTAACAATTAAGGAGCTTGCCTGAGAAGCCAAAGGACCCAGGTTCAATTCCCCAGGACCCACGTAAGCCAGATGCACAAGGGGGTGCACACATTTGGAGTTTGTTTGCAGGTAGCTAGAGGCCCTGGCATGCCCACTCTCTCTCTGTGTCCTCTCTCTCACTCTCTCTCTCTTCCTCTTTCTCTCTGTCTCTTCCTCTCTCTCTCTCTCTCCTTGTTAATAAATAAATAAATAAAAATAAAAAATAATCAAGTTAGAGATAAAGCTGAAGTGAATTATTTGAATTTGTATTTAAATACTATTTCTTTAGGCTCATTTCAGTCATCCTCCTGTCCAGTTCCATCACACATATAAACATACACACATGTGTACACACACATAAAACATTTAACAAAGCAAAGTTGCGGCAGAAATTAAAACTTTTGGGAAAACTTCCACTCAATATAAGGAGAGAAAGGAGGAGGAGGAGGGATGTCAACAAATGCAACTTTGGGGAAGTCATACTTCAAGCCAAACCAGTGAAAAGAGGTAATTCTCACTTTTTTTTTTTTTTCAGATAGCATCTGGTACATCACAAATCATTCAAAAAATTAGTAGCCTAAAAAAAAAGAAAGAGAGAGAGAGAGAGAGAGAGAGGAAGGAAGGAGGGAGGGAGGGAGGGAGGGAGGGAAGGGAAGGAAGGAAGGAAGGAAGGAAGGAAGAAAGAAAGAAAGAAAGAAAGAAAGAAAGAAAGAAAGAAAGAAAGAAAAAAGAAAGATAAGAAAACAAACCATAATGTGTGGCTGGGCCATGGTTCAGCAGGTAAAGTGGTGAATGAACAAGCACTGGGGCCTGAGTTCAGATCCCACCATCACATTAGGCATGATGCCCGTAGGCCCATTGCTGAGGAGGCAGAGACAAAAAAGATATGAGGGGCTTGCTGGAGAACCTGGGGCTGATGAGTTGGTTCAGTCTAAACCGCCTTCTCAGAAAATAAGACGGAGAGCAACTGAGGAAGACATCCAACACTGACCTGTACATGCATGTGCACCCACGTATGCATGACTGTGCATACGCACATGCACACCATACACATATTCACTGATTTTCAGGGCAGCAATGTGGGTGAGAGCTCAGATGATACATGGTTATTCTAGGCCAGGTGGCTGGAGGGGACACAAGGGTCTGGGATTAGCTAAGACCTGGGCTGAAGTCAGAGCATCTTGGTGCTCACACCAGGAAGATGCGGAAGCTTGCTCTCATGACTTGGTAGACTTCCTTTCCTTTCTTTTCTTTTCTTTTTTTGGTTTTTTTTTTTGAAGAAAGACTGTAGCCTAGGCTGAAACTCACTCTATTAGTCTTGCCTTAACTCACATTTCATGGTGCTGGGATTAAAGGCCTGCACCACCACACCCACCCAAAAACTGTAAAAAAGAAAAAAAAGAGCAGATCCAAAGGACAAGGAACATATTGTTCTTCAGTAACTGGCCAGTTGTGAAGCAATGCTGTTGGAAAAGAAAATGCCAGTGTATTCTAGGAGGGAACGTCATGGGAGAACAGTTCATTCTGACATATGGATCATGTTAGTGGAGTTTCCAAACAGGAAAGGAATTTCTTCTCTCATAGACCCAAACCTGGGGTGGTGGTCTCAGCTTTGAAGCCCTCAAAACAAGCTTGAGGGGGTCATCTGAGATTCAAACCATAAGGCTCGGTGTCCTCTATTTCTGTTGTTTCTTGTTTCTTCTTTGTTGCTGGGTTGATCTAGCTTGCCTGGACCCCAAGACAATATGACGGAAATGCTGACAGCAGACATGCTACATTGTTCTCGATCTTAGGGAGGAAGTGGATCACCTTGGACCCCTAAATATAATGTTGACCATATGACGGTGCTACATTGTTCTTGATCTTAGGGAGGAAGTGGATCAAAAATTTTTGATCGCATACACTCCATTCAAGTTTGGTGTTTGTTTCCACTGCTCCCAGTTTTATAATTTTTATCATGAAAGGATATTGAATTGCAATTGAGGCACTCATATTTTCCCCTTCAATCTGTTAATGTGGTATGTGACATTAATTGACTTTATAAACTTTTAATCATATAGTACAGCAGTTAATTGTGGCGATGGGTTATCTTTACATAGTACTGAATTTCATTTGCAGATATTTTCTTGTGTTTTGCATCTAATTTAACAAGAGACATTAGTCTACGTTTATCTTATAATGCTTTCCCTGGTTTTCGTATTGGCTCTATGAAAACAAAGTTGATATAAATAGTTCTGTCTTTGATACTTTATAAAATAATTTGCATAACATTGTCAATTTCTTTTTTAATCTTTATTTTTTAATTTATTTATTTGAGAGTGACAGAGAGAAAGAGGCAGATAGATAGAGAATGGGCACGCCAGGGCCTCTGGCCACTGCAAATGAACTCCAGATACATACGCCACCTTGTGCATCTGTCTTATGTTGAGTCCTGGGAAATGGAGCCTCGAACTGGGGTCCTTAGGCTTCACAGGCAAGTGCTTAACCACTAAGCCATCTCTCCAGGCCTCATTGTCACTTTCTTTATGGAACATATGATATACTATACCACTGAAGCAATCTGAGCCTTTAGTACTCTTTCAGGGGAAATTTTGAATTACAGTCTTAAAAAATAAAGGATTATTTAGGTATTTTTTATTTCTTGTTAGGTCAGTTCCGGTAATTTGTCCATTTCAATGAATATGTTCACTTTTTAAACCTAAGTATATAAATACTTATGTCAGAAATAGTACATGTGGCCTGGCGTGGTGGCACATGCCTTTAATCCCAGCACTCAGGAGGCAGAGGTAGGAGGATCGCTGTGAGTTGGAGGCCACCCTGAGACTACACAGTGAATTCCAGGTCAGCCTGGGCTAGAGTGATAGAGTGAGACCCTACCTCAAAAAGCCAAAAAAAAAAAAAAAAAAAAGAAAGAAAGAAAGAAAAAAAGAAAGAAAGAAAGAAAGAAAGAAAGAAAACATGTGGACCTCTAGAAACAAAGTAAACATACACCATCTTATTTGTTTACATGTTTAATTATTTATGTGTATAATCTTCATGTACTATAGGGCTAGGCAGACTATCTCAGCTTGTTTTGTTCAGCATTACACATTATATATATACTAACATAGCATTTAACAATTTCTAATATTAAAATTCTGAATAGCATTTAAATCATATTTAATTTTGATGCTCACATTTAAAATGTACAGACATTTGTGTGATCTCCTCTCATATGTGACGCCAGACAGTTAACACTTAGTTGGTATTTTTATTTTAAACTTATTGGTGGGCCCAGTATTATGCAGGTCTTGTGTAGAAGGTCAAAACAGCTGTGGGGAGGTCATGAATACAATGACCACTTTATGTCTAGGAGACAACTGTTGGGAAGCACTCCTCCCCATCCTTTGGCTCTTACATTCTTCCCACCACCTTTTCTGCTGCAGTCTCTAAACCATTGAAGGGTGTGACCTCTCCAGCTCTTGTCACTGTACATTTTAAAAGCCTAAAATCAAGTATACAAATCCACTTTTAAAATAATAAAATTTGTATCTGATTGCATTGCCATGAGAATTATTATTTATGAGCCATGAAAAGACTTGTAGCTAGAATACTCAAATATAGTGAAGAAAAGAGCAAACAGTCAGAATTGGTTTTGTATGCCCAAGAAAAGGGAAGCAAGGGGCATTTAAATGTGCCATTGGGGGCTGAAGAGATGGCTTAGCAGTTAAGACGCTTGCCTGAGAAGCCAGAGGATCCAGGTTCAATTTCCCAGTACCCATGTAGGCCAGAGGCACATGGTGGCACATGTGTCTGGAGTTCGTTTGCAGTGGCTGGAGGCCCTGGCATGCCCATTCTCTATCCTTCTCTCTCTTTCTCATAAATAAATAAAAATAAATCTTCAAACGCTTCATTGCTCCCTTAAAAATCTGAGCATTCATTCTGATGTCCAGTGGGCTTAGGGCTTTAGATCTCTGACTGCCCTCCAACAAACAGACCTTCTAGCCAGAGGTTGAAGGTTGCATCTACTCTGTGTCAGTGGCTTCCAGACAAAACCCGGAAGTCTGTATGCTGCACAAGCATGGGAACTTCTGGAACAGATCATTTTTTTGACTTCAAAAAAAAAAAAAAAAAAAAAAAAAAACCAGAAAACTTAAAGAGAAAAATATGGTCAGAGTGACCTTGAATTTTTTTTTTTTTTCATTTTGAAAGGCATTTATAGACTTTGGCTCACATCAGGTGACTATGACCTGATCACAGGCCTGGTCAAGTTTTCACAGAAATGTTTTGGATCTTTCAAACTCGCTATTGATAACTGAAGCTGAGCAGAAAGGCATTAGCATCTGGTTTTGATGAATGGCATCTGCTTGCACTTTAAAGGAAAAGCATTCAGGAAAGGGCTAGAAATTCCTGTTCAGAAAATCACAGTCCAATACAATTTTTCAATACCTGATCTTGTATGTTGAAAGTGACCTTGGTGACTTTATTCTACCAGCTGCACACATTCTTTTGATTATAGCATTCTTCATTGTAGAACATACCTTGCTTTTTGTTCCAGTGAGGTGGGGATGGTTTTCCTTCTGTATGCTTTCTGGGTTTTCTATCCCCCTTACTCCAAGATATAGATGATACTCTTGCTTAGAAAAAAATTATACGCTCATATTTTTTCAATGAAATGTATTAGTTTTCTAACAAGAGAAAATTACCTGCTACCAAAATGTCTGTTGTTTCTGATTAAACTGGCAGAAGGACATAATTCCCCATGAGAACATAAAAGATTAACCAGGGGACAGAGCCTACGGACCCCAGTTCGATTCTCCAGATCCCACATAAGCCAGATGCACATGGTGGCACATGTGTCTGGAGTTCCTTTGGAGTGGCTCATGGCCCTGGCATGCCCATTCTCTCTCTCTCTCTCTCTCTCTCTCTTCCTGCCTCTCTCTCCCTCTGTTTCTAATAAATAAATAAATAATATAGTCTAAAAAAAAAAAGATTTACCAGGGGCTAGAGAGATTGCTCAGTGGTTAAAGCACTTGCCTGTAAAGCTTAATGACCTGGATTTGATACCCCAGTACCCCCATAAAATGGCACATGCATCTGGAGTTCGTTTGCAGTGGCTAGGGGGTCTAGCACACCCATACTCACTCTTTTTCTTTCTCTCTGTATCTCTCTGCTGATAAATAAATAAATAAAATACTTTTTCAAAAAGATCCCTTAACACTAAAGTTCTAAGGATATTAACAATGTTTTTCTTCTATTGTATGTACTAAGTATCTCCAGCCCTGAGCCTTGCAACTGCAGATTTAAAGAAAATCAGGGGAAAAAAGGCAAGGACGAATCATTCTTGAAACTTGACATTTAGGAATTTACTTACAAATATATTGGGAAAAAATCACTGAATAGAATAATCATTTTAATATTAAGGGCTTATATTTCATCCTGTGGTCTTCTGTGTGCTTACTTTTCTCCCTTTCCTCTGTCTTGTCCTACTTATAGTCAACTACCAGAGAAGAAAAGATAGAAATATACCAAAGGCATCTTTTTAAAATTTTTTTCATGGACTAAATCTTCTGAAATAGTATGGTCAAAAACTGAAGAAAGCAAGTGATGCTAGTGGCTAAAATTCGGCTCAGGGCCCATCAATGGAGATCAATGACCAGAGTGGTCTGTCACACACATAAAGAGATCACAGAGAGAGCATTCACCAGTGTCTCTTCGTGTTCACTGTGCGAAGGAAATAACTATATTAAATTTGAGGAGGAGTAAAGTCATTTGTGTGTGCAATTATTTAATTGCCTTAGAATTATTTATCTTGCTGTTTTCCTAACGAAAGCCATGGGATAATTTGAATCTATGCACAATGCCTTAGTTCGTATGTTGAGTGCCACAGCAAAATGACCTCTTCTTTGTATTTTTCACTAATTGGCTTTTAAGATGTTTTTGATGTCGTGGAAAAGGTCAAAGATCAATGAGTGGCTTGTTAGTCTACATCGCTTATTTTATCAGAAAACAAAAACACCAGCTATTGAAAAAGCCAGAATTTTGAAAGGAAGACATAGTCTATTTGCCTTTGGCAGGCACTACAATTTTTCCTTGGCTCCTTGAAGTATGAGATGTCTAATCAGGGGATTATCAACTAGACTGAAGAAATGTAACAGAGTTTTCTGCAGCAGTAAATATTTGTAAAGCAAAACTTTGGAAAAATCCATGGTGCATTTAACTGTTACTGATTAAAAAAAAAAATCCAATGTATTTCAGAAATCATTATCGAATGGCCTGAAGAAGAATGTGTCACACTGTCTTTAGACAATTCAGACAATTTCTCTTGTATATATCAAGAACCTTACCAAATCTGTGCTGAGAAAAAGGTAAAAAGAGAGTGTGTTAAGACACTGAAAGTATACATTTACCTCGATTTTTAATTTTAAAAATATTCAGACTTCATTATACCGATGTCAATCCTTATAGGGAAAAAAAATGTGATCTGACCTGTTAGAATACTATATTTAAATTCTATAAAAGTGAAAGATACTACCCTTGTTATTGCCAAGAAGTATCTGAATGTAAATAACTGATTAGATTCACTGAAATCTGTACTCATTATATTTAAAGGACACAGATAAGAGTGTTCTATGAGCATGGTAAATAGTATTTAAGCTATTTAACAGTTATGTATCTCAGGACACAGAGAGGCTAATGACTGATTAGAAATACATTTTGGCCTCAAGCAAGGCATTGGGTCATTAACCCTTAATTATCATTTACCCAAAAGGAATTCTCAAGGCTGAAGCCCTTAAGTCTCTTAAATAGCACATAGAGACTACACTGTATGTAGACAGCAGGTGTTTTAATTATTGTAGCTAAGTAAGGAATTCACCTGGTCATGTTGAATCTAGGAATGTCCTAGGGTACTGCACATGAATAACAGACAAAATATCATATTTTCTTTATACTGGCAATAATATCCCAGATAGGTGAAATTTTCTTTTCTTTTTATTCACTTCTCCCATTAAAATTTATTTCACTTTATGTGTATATTTGACTACCTACTCTGTAAGTAAAACGTCATTGGAGGAACAGAAAAAAAATGCTCTTAAATATTTACAATCCAAGGAGAGGCATATTAAGAGGTGATTAGGGGGCTGGAGAGATGGCTTGGCTGTTAAGCGCTTGCCTGTGAAGACTAAGGACCCTGGTTCGAGGTTTGATTCCCCAGGACCCACATAAGCCAGATGCACAAAGTGGCTCATGCATCTGGAGTTCACTTGCAGTGGCTGGAGGCCCTGGAGCACCCATTCTCTCTCTATCTATCTGCCTTTTTCTCTGTCTGTCGCTCTCAAAAAATAAATAAATAAATAAATAAATAAATAAATAAATAAAAATTTTAAAAGAAGAGGTGATTTTTTTTTAACCCATGTAATAACAGATGATTAAAAAGCCTGCTTACCAGAGCCAATAGGAGGACATACAGCCAAGCCTGGAAGGAGCTGGAAGGAATTGAGTACAACATGGAGCTTGAAATCTACCTTATATTAGCAGACCATTGTGCTAATTTGGTTGTAGTTAGGGGTAAAGCTGCTCAAGAAGGGAGGAGATGGAGAGATGGAAGAGGGAAAGGATGGAGGAGGAGAAAGAGAAAACGTACCGCACTTTAGCCTTTCCATCAAACTGAGTATTTTATTTCCTTAGACTTGTTCTGCAAAGTGCTAAACAGATTATTTTTTATCCTCCTGTTTTTACATTCTTTCAGTAACTGGAGTTTAAGTAGATCTAATGACCCCACAGTTCTTATAAAGTGCATTTGGAGAAGATCATATAAGACCTTGATTCTTAGCATTGTGACCATCTATCTATCCCCAAAACCCATTTCCCCTGGCCTCTACTTGGGTAATCCTGCCTGGTTTTATATTGTAGACAGACTAGATAACCTTTTGCTTAAAATGTGTAATAGGAATTAATTTAGTATTAAAGCTGTGGGCATTTTATTTTAGTTTACATTGGGAAGTCTAATTTAGGCTTAACAGTTCATTAAGACAACTCTTTTCTAACTAATTATTTGGCCTGTCTTCCCGTGTTAGAAATTGTCTTCTATTTATTTTATAACTATTTTTAGGAGACAATGGAAAAGAAATTAAGAAAGTGAAAGGGAGACCACTGTGAATAATGTCCTCAAAGTAGACTAAATTTACAGAGGCCTAGAACTGTTGAGGCTCCACTTCCAGGAAGATAGTTACTGCTTCCAATCAAATGTTGCCACATAAAATTGTCCAAATGAAAAAAAAAAAGATGCAGATAGGACTGGGGTCTCTATCACATTCACAAATTTTAATTTTTTATATTTATTTTTTTTGACAGAGAGAGAGAGAGAGAATGGGCACGCCAGGGCCTCCAGAGACTACAAACAAACTCCATATGCATGTGCCCCCTTGTGCATCTGGCTAACATGGGTCCTGGGGAATCAAACCTGTGTCCTTTGACTTTGTAGGCAAATGCCTTAACCACTAAGGCATCCCTCCAGCCCTCATTCACAAATTTTTAGAGCAGTGTAAACTTGCTTCAATTCTGCCTTCTGCTTCTTACTTAAGTAGAGATTATTATACATTTGGTGTGCATGCTTGTGTGTTTATAACATGTGTGCATGTGTGTGTGTGTGTGTGTGTGTGTGTGTGTGTGTGTGTGTTCAGACACTCTGGAATGATATCAGGTGATCTTACCTTTCTGAATCCAACAGAAGAGAATTTGACTTACAGGGACTCCAGAGGAAGCCAGAACTTCTCAATATTTGAACTGCGTTTTCACACATGATGCCCACCAGAACCCCAGTCTTCCTAGAAGGCAAGAAGTGGCTTGTTCACCTCGGTAGTGCAAGAATATTACAGATATTATTTGAATGAATGTGTGCAGAGATGTTCAAAAGGTGATATGCTCTATTGATCTATTACTGAAGCCATATTAACTGGTGTTACTTCTCCTCTCTCTACTCTTTATTTTATTAAAATTTTTTGTTTATTTTTATTTATGTATTTGAGAGCTACAGACAGAGAGAGAGAGAAAGAGGCAGATACAGAGAGAGAGAGAGTGGGCACACCAGGGCCTCCAGCCACTGCAAATGGACTCCAGATGCATGTGCCTCCTTGTGCATATGGCTTATGTGGGTCCTGGGGAATCGAGTCTTGAACCGGGGTCTGTAGGCTTCACAGGCAAGTACTTAACCACTAAGCCATCTCTCCAGTACTATCTCTACTCTTATGTCTACTTTGTATCTCTATATATCTCTGTCACCTATCATCTATCCTATCTCAATTCCCTATCATCTATCATTCATCCATCCATTTGTCTATCATCTATTATCTATCATCTATCATGGATCTATCTATCTATCATCTCTCTATTTATCATCTATCTATGATCTGGCTTTTTGACCAAGATCAAGAAATTCATATGGCTAATTGTGGTTTATAAATACCAACTTCCTGAAATTTAAGGCGATAAGTTATGTATGTTCCTTAAAACAACTACCAACTATTGTAAATTCCCCCCCAAAAAAAATTCTGAGACATTTTGGAAGAGCCTCAGAACTTAAGTCCTGAAAAGACTTTCTATAAATTTAATTTTTCTAAAACAGTAATATTGTTAGAATGAAGATTTATACTTAAAGAATCCAGGAAGGAAAACTATTTGTGGAGAAAAAAGAAACGCCTTGCATTCAAAAGAAACTAACTAAGCTGACATCCTAAAATAAAAGATCTAGAAACCTAACCTAACCTTAACCCTAATCTTAAGAATGTTGCGTCCGAGTGCAGCAACTAGAATCCTAAACAAGACCGTGGGTGTCCCTAGAAAGCGCCCTTCTTCCAAAGGAGAAAATAACCAATGGAAGAGAGAGGCCGACTGGCTACCTAACTAATGTTCACAGGGACTCGTGAATCCTTAAGATCAGACATCATAGCATGGGTTAGCTCATGCAGAGTGACTGGAAACTTCTGTGAAAGTGTATGTTGAGATTATAAATAGTGGAATACTGTAATTTATTACAATTACATTACGAGGAAGAAAAATGAAAGAAATGCCTTACGACTGAAAGCTTGGAGTATTTCTATATCAATTTTAATAAGGAAAATTCTGACATTTGCAAGACCTGCTCATAAATCAGAAAAAAAAAAAAAAAAGAAAAAGAAAGAAACTTACGGCAGTCTGGCCGAGTAGGATATCTAAAACATAAGACACAGATCTGTTTCCTGTGCCTGCTCAGGAGCAGGCAGGAAGCCAGCAATACCAATTTCCTGGTGTGCAAATGGCTGAACAACTGTTTCACGCTGAGCGATAGCCTCCCCTTCAGTAGATTGTCACTCAGAACTGCACAAGTATCTTCCTAATGCCTTTTTGCCAGAAATTAAAATGTGGGAAAGAATCCTTGGGTACTTTAACACAGTCACTGGCCGGATTGGAGAGGAAGTTAGTCATTACTAGAAATTAAGGAAGTCCTTCAATAGGCTACAATGACTTGGTGCTTTAATTTTTGCAGGCATTAGAAGGTCAAAAGCATACCTTTCTTATGGCCATATAAGGCCAGAGGGCCACCGGGCACTTTCTTTTTTTCTTTTTCTTTTTTTTTTTTTTTTTTTTTTTTTTTGAATGTTCTGGTATGAGCATGCTCCCAGAATCCAGTGACGTTCTTACTCGGGGTGGTCTGTAAATATTCTAAATCTTTGCTTACTATATAAAATTACAAGGACGTCTTATCTTGCATCCCTTGCAGGCACTAGACATCTTAAGCTGTGCAAACCCCACAAAGCATATCACTCTGTTAAAAAAAAAGTTTTCTTTCTTTCTTTCTTTCTTTCTTTCTTTCTTTCTTTTTTTTTTTTACTTACTTTTAGTCTGGGGACTGTTCTTTGGCTCTGTGTATTCAGGTTTATTTAAGAAGCGTAAGATGTTACACTTGTAAGTCAAGGTTATCACAGAGCTATTGTTTTATGATATATGGAGAGATCAGTTTTCTTCGCTGACTTTTTCTGTCTCTCTTTGGCTGCTCCTCTCTGCTTATTCTCTGTGACTTCACACTGTGTTTAGCCTCATCCAGAAAAGGAGAGTTCTCTCACTTCCCCTACTTTCTGATCTCTCATCTAAACCACCTCTGAGTACATGAGTAGAATCCCAGATGAAAAAGATGAAAAGACACTGAAAATACATCCCAGTCATCCAGAGGAAAAAAAAAAAAAAAAGATGGCAAAGCTGGGAAAGAAAATGGATCCATTTGAAAGTAAATGTATGTGTGAAAACTGGAATTTTGTCAGAGCCATATTATTGGTTATGTTGGTTTTAATCTTTTTCATGTTTGTGGTCTAATTAATTGTATGACTTTAAACTTGATGATGAGATACAAACCACAATGTTGAATTAATACTGGCTCATAGCCCAGCTGGATCATACTGCTAATGCCATGTGGTCATCTATTAGAATTTCCTTTCAAATTAATATTATCTGGTAACCAAATGTTGAAAACCAGACTGATCACCATCCACTCAGCTTCTAAAGAGTGAAAATCATTTTCCTGCTTCTGGCTCCCGAGTTGGGAAGGCGAACATCGTGTGTTTTGCTTTCACACATTGAGTGTTGTTTTGCCAAATCAGACATCTTTCCTCGTGGGATAAGATTATAGTGGCATTGCAAAGCTGTTCTCTTGAAACCTTCTAAAACAGATTATGTTCTTAAAAAACTTGAGTCTTGACTTTGCATGTTAAATGACATTCCATTAGACCTGTGTTTGAAGTAAGTAGGATTTGCTAAAATATTTGATAATGAATGCCTGAGCAGATAAGAGATTATATGCTTTCTGTATATAGTGAAAGGATTTGTTCCAGCTTGAATACAGGGTATTAATTGGCCACCTACAGTGAGCAGTGTTTAATATTTTGCCCCTAACCCCCTGGCCTCACTACTTTCTTTTCAGTCAGAAGAGCATGTACATACGGATTCAGTGAACTAAATTCACTAACTTTCTGGAACACATTTAAACACGGTGCGCTACTTGTGTCCTATTACATTAGCTTCACTTCTAATGACAAGTTGTATATATCTGTAATAAATAGCCCCTTGGGGATCAGATCAAGATTAGGGAAGAGAAATAATTAAATAATTTACAAAATCTCAGTAAATGCTTGCACAGAAACGTGGGCACCGGTAGATTTGGTTAGTAGCGGGGAACACCGGTGATCATCGTAGGTTGTTAAGCACTCCAGTGGAAAGTTATCATCATTAAAAAAAAAAAAAAAAACCTTTACATTCTATAGTGTTTGGTGCCAAAGAATCCACTATATCAAAGAATGATTATGACAGAGACTTGACAGTGTTTAAGAAACCTGGGCAATTTAGGGCAATGGGGATGGTTAAGGGAATGGATGCCACAGGTGAATAATCTCAACAGCAATTAAGAGATTGGAAAGCCTTCCCTGACATGATCATTTTAGACTTTACTTAATCAAAAGAACCTACAGGGGGAAAAAAAAGTCGAAATATTTTTGGAGAACAAATTAGCTCTGATTACTCAGAATATGTGCAGAGTTATATGAAATGAAGAGACAGTGAGAAGGGGCTAGAGAGATTTCTCTGTGGGTAAAGTGTTTGTCTACCTTAGTTTGGATCTCTGGCACCTGTGTAAAATGCCAGGGATGGTGACACGTACCCATAATCCTAGTGCTGGGTAGGTGGAGACAACAGGAACTCCAGGGTTTGCAGGCTATGTTGTCGAGCCACATCAGTAAGCTCCAGGCTCAGGAAGAGGTCTTGTCTCAGAAAAAATAAGGTAGAACAATAGAGGAAGATGCTTCACATCAGTATCTGACCTCTGCGTGCATATGGTGATGCCTGCCAAAAAAAAAAAAAAAAAACCTAAAAGGCTAGGGAAATGGTTGACTGGGTAAAATGGCTTGATGAGTGAGCATGGGAACTTAAGATGGGATCTCCAGCACCTATCTTCAATGCTGGACATGGTAGGACATGTCTATAATCCCAGCACTTGGGTGGTTAAGAAAGAGAAGCCCTAGGGCTTACAGAGAATCCATCAAGTCTAGATTCATTGACCCTGTCTCAAATAATAAAGTGGACAGTGATATTGAAGAATACACCTAAGGCCAACTCTACCCACACCTATGAGTGCCTGCATATACACATGTAAACATGAACACACTCAGGCACACATGCACCACACACATTAAAAAAAAAAAAAAAACATTCTATGAAGAAAAGCCAGACTCTGGATAGAGTGGTGCATGTTCGTAATCTCCACTCTTGAGAGGTTAAGACGATAGGGTCAAGGGTTAGGGTTCCACACTAGCCATAGTAAAGCCATTTCAAAAAAAAAAGAAGAGGAGGAGCAAGAGGAGGAGAAAGAGAAAAAAGAAAAAATAGTCAGAAATGATTAGAAGATGGGTCCCTTCACCAATGTAGGGTTCAACTAGTCCACAGAGCGTGAGTGAGTTACCAGCATGAAAATCTGGTCTCGTGGAATTGCCTGTTCTATCCCTCCCCCTTCAAAGTGCAGCCCTGCCCCCGATGTGCGTGTGAGCCCTGTGTCCCCGTGGCAGGACTCGCCTTTGGAGAGCTTTCTGTGCGTCTTGCTTTGTCGTTTGGATACTTCCTCCAACTGCAATGGCAAGGAGCTGTCACAGGCACCCTGTGCAGCCGGGACTCTTAACTCTGCCCCAGGTAAGCTGGGGGACAAGTGACTTTCATCCACTTCAGAAGTTAGGAGGAAGTAAGGAAAGATCTTGGCCCAGGCATCCTCACCATGACTAAATAAATAAATAAATAACCTCAAAAAAAATGAATCAAATGTCCTTTAGATCATCCAAAACATGACTACGGTGCTAACTGTGGCTTCAATTATGATGGGAGCCAATGCAAGTATGTTACCATTTAACCTGGGCCAAGCAGAAAGGTCCCTACCTACCACTGGTAACTGGGTGATGGGTGGTGCTTTTTATTTGTTTTTATTTCTATTTATTTTTCATTTCTGGTTTCTCAAGGTAGGGTCTCACTCTAGCCCAGGCTGACTTGGAATTCACTATGTCGTCTCAGGCTGGCCTGGAACTCACAGCGATCCTCCTACTTCTGCCTGCCTAGTGCTGGGATTAAAAGTGTGCGCCACCATGCCAGGTTCTTTTTATTTTTTGTTAAATATTTTTATTTACTTATTTATTTAAAAGAGAGACAGACAGAAAGAAGCAGAGAGACAGAATGGGTGTAACCGGTCTTCTTGCCTCTGTAAACAAACTCCAGACGCGTGTGCCATTCTGTGCATCTGGCCTTACGTGTGTACTGGGGAGTTGAACCTGCATTACCAGGATTGGCTAGCTTGCATCTTTAATAGTTGAGCCATCTCTGCAGTCCATGAATGGTTTTGTCCCCTCAGAATGATGGCAGATGCTCAGTTCCTCTGAAGGGGTCTCTGGCCGTCCTCTGCGAAGATATCCTACCTTCCTTCCCAAAGTCTAGCTTTAGAACTTACGTTATTCCCCTAAAGTTTTTATATGTTCAGAAGGTTTAAATTTCTTTTTTTGTTGTTGTTTTGTTTTGTTTTGTTTTTTGTTTTTCAAGGTAGGGTCTCA